>PVJN01005311.1:0-82978 GCA_004026805.1 Lasiurus borealis
CTGTCCCCCCACTGGCCTGATCACTCCCAACTTCCCCCTCCTTGAGCCCCCCATCTGCCTCCCCTCCTGACCCGATTGCCCCGTCTGCCTCTGCTTTGGCCTTGCCAACATGAGGTCTCCCAGTCTAATTAGCATATTACCCTTTTATTAGTGTAGATATACTGGAGACCGAGTGCACAAAATTTATGCACAGCAGTGGGGGAGTGCCTCAACCCAGCCTGCACCCTATTGCAATATGGGACCCCTTGAGGAATGTCTGAGTACTGGTTTAGGCCTGAGCAGGCCTAATTAGGCAGTTGGACATCCCTCTCACAATCTGAGACCACTGGGCTCCTAATCACTCACCTGCCTTCCTTATTATCCCTAACCACTTGCCTGCCTGACTGATCACTCCTAATTGCTTGCCTGCCTGCTTGACCCTAACCACTCACCTGCCTGCCTGATTGCCCCTAACTGCCTCTGCCTTGGCCTCACCACTACTGCTTTGTCCGGAAGGACATCCAGAAAGTTGTTCAGCTGTCCAGTCTAATTAGCATATTACACTTTTATTATTATAGATACTAGAGGCCTGATGCATGAAACACATGCAAGAGTAGGCCTTTGTAGCCTCAGTACTGCTGCTGCAGCCCTGGCTTCATCTGGAAGGGCATCTGGAAGGGCATCTGGACAGTCATTCTGCTGTTAGGCTATTCAGTCAATTTCCATATTACACTTTTATTATTATACATATGTCTATGTATCCACACACAAGTTATAAGATTGCAATTTCAGATCAATAGTAGAAATTATGGAATATGGAAAAATACAAATGGATTCTCACCTAATAAAATTCTATTTCAAATCAACCAAAAACTTAAGTGAAGAAGTAATATTTTAATATATTCAAGAGAAAAGTATATGATAATTATGGTCTTGAATCAGATACAAAACATAAAAATTACAAAGTTGAGTTCACATCAATAGCTTATATATAGCAATAGGTATAAATCTCTAAATAGAATATTGAGTAAAAAGAAAGAGCAGAAGAATATATACAGTATTATTCTGTTTATTAAATACTAAAAAGGGCAAAACATAAAAAATGCTTTTATTTCTACCCATCAATAATTGTGATGGGAATTATTATCCCATTATAAAAGCCAATAAATAAATAAATAATATATGCATACATAATAAAATATATAGAACTTTCTTTCAAATATTTGACAATAGGCTACATAAAAATGTGATTCCTGAGAGAAAGGAAACAGACAAGGTGAGCCACATAATTGTCCCAGTTTATTACCAGAATTCAGTTTTCAGACCACATCACCGAAAGAGGAAACCAAACAAACCTGGTGTTCTTGGCGAGGTGAGGAAATGGATGCAAGAATTCAAGGAGGCTGAGGCAGCAAAAGTAGAAAATAATTGAACAAAAAGAAGGAGAGTTCCTCATATGTTTAGCAGGGTCCCATGAGGGCCTTCATCACCAAATAATCTGGACATGTGTGACATAGAGACTTCTGTAGACCTAATGATTCTCGGCACCAATAAAAGACCAGTACTTCAAGTTATTACTAGACAGAGTGGTGAAACCTCATGAAAAAATTAAATATTGGTTAGAATCTTCAGAAAATTTTTCCATTAGTGGCTAATTTAGCTCCATAATAAATGTTGCACTGCCCCTTCCCTAGCAAATTTTTAAAAAGAAGCCTCAAAAGCATTGAATTAATCCATTAGTAACTTAATTGCATGCCAGAACAAAGTCTAAACTCTTTGAAAGAGCCAAAACTGGTTTGGCTCACTGGATAGAGCATCGGCCTTTGGACTTAAAGGTCCCAGGTTCAATTCCAGTCAAGAGCATGTATCTTGGTTGCAGTAGGGGGGTGTGCAGGAGGCAGATAATCGATGTCTCTTTCTCATTGATGTTTCTAATTCTCTATCCTTCTCCCTTCCTCTCTGTAAAACATCGATAAAATATATAAAAAAATTAAATTCTTTGAAAGAATGTTATAATATTCAGTATTCAAAAACAAAAACAAAAAATTAGAATATCTGGTATACAAAAAAGTATTAGTAGGCATAGGAAAATGCAAGAAAATGATCAATTAATAGAAAGAGATAAAAGAGATTGGAGAAAGGATAGCATTAAGACCAAGAAACATAACAATTATTCTATATAATAAAGAGGAAATGTGCAAATTGACCATCACTCCAACACAAAAGATGGCTATCCCCATGTGGTAAAAAATGACTGCCCCCATGTGGACATAAGATGGCCACCAGGAGAGGGCAGTTGTGGGAGACCAGACATGTATGGAAGGGTAGTTTGGGGAGACCAGGCCTACAGGGGAGAGCAGTTGGAGGTGACCAGGCCTGCAGAAGGGCAGTTAAGGGTGATGGAGCCAGCAGGGAAGGCAGTAGAGGGTGACCAGGCCAGCAGGGGAGGGCAGTTGGGGGTGACCAGGCTAGCAAGGGAAGGCAGATAGGGGTGACCAGGCCCATAAGGGCAGGTAGTTAGGGGTAATTGGCCTTGTAGGGGTGGACAGTTAGGGATGATCAGGTCTGCAGGAGAGGGCAGTTCTGAGGGACAAGACCTTAAGGGAAAGGTAGTTGGGGGTGAACAGGCCTGCAGGAAAGGGCAGTTGGGGGGTGAACAGGCCAGCAGGGGAGCACAGAGGAGGGAAATTAGGGTTGACCAGGCCAGCAAGGAAGGGCAGCTAGGGGCAATCAGGTTGGCAGGAGAAAAGATAACAGACTGGCAAGGGAGTGTTTAGGGGGTGATCAGGCTGGCAGGCAGAAGAGGTTAGGGGCAATCAGGCAGGCAGGCAGGAAAACAGTTGGGATCCAGCAGTCCTATATTGAGAGGGATGTCTGACTGCCAGTTTAGGCATGATACCACCAGTATCGGGTCTAAACTGGCAGTCGGACATCCCTTTAGGGGTCCCAGATTGGAGAGGGTGGAGGCTAGGCTGAGAGACACATACATCCATGCACAAATTTCATTCAGCGGGCCTCCAGTTATCTATAATAATAGAAGTATAATATGCTAACTGTGCCAGATGGCCAAATGACCTTCTGGAAAACATTCCAGATGACCTCCCAGATGAAGCTGGGGCTGTGAGGGAGAAGGTAAGCTATGTTTGGTTGTGAAGGCCTAGCCACTTGCACAAATTTCATGCATCAGGCCTCTAGTAAAAGTAGTAAAATCTTAAAACTAGCTATAAAACAGACATTTTACATGCATAGGACAAAGCCAATAATAACAGCAGAATTGTTTTCAAAACTATGTTTAACAAAAGATAATAGGGTAGCACTTTAAATATTAGGAAGAAGGATTGAATGAACACTGTCAAAACAGATTTTTGTACTTAACAAACTATAAAAAGTGAAGATAAAATATATTTTCAGACAACAAAAGCTGAAACAATCACCACTAGTTAACTAAACTAAAAGAAGTATTAAAGGAAATTATTTAGCAAAAAAACTAAGATAGCAGATGGAAACTTGCTATATAAAGTAGTAATAAGGGCCACATAGCAAGATGGTAACACCTGCACATTTTTTTTTCTCTCATAGTAATCTCTGTGAAATATAGTCAACTATTAAGAAATAATAGCAATGTATTTTAAATTTTATAATATATAGAAGTAAATTATATGACAAAAAAAGCACAAAGGATAAGAGACAGTATTATAACACTTTGAGAGGGTATGGCAGTAGTTAAACTGAAAGTTAGAAATAGATCTTATTAAATCTAGAGCAAAGATTAAAACCAAAAAAAGTGACATAGATAACAATCCAATAGTGAAGATAAAATGCAATATAACACTCAAGTAATTCCACTCTCCCCCCCCAAAACATACACACACACACACACACACACACAAAGGCAGGAAAAGAAGGAAAAGAAATAAAGAACATATTGTAAAGATTGTACACAAATAGTAAAATAATAGACTTAAACACAACCATATGAACAATAGCATTAAATGAAAATGTTTTAAATCTTCCAAATATAAGACAAATTTTTAGATTGCATATAAAAGTGAGACAAAACTACATACAAAATTTATACAAATTGTATATAAAAACATGATTTAAATATAATAATAACAGGTTGGGAAAGACATGCCACATGCTACAAATAAATAAAAATGCTGAAAAAATCTGTTGAGATGCTTCTATTAAAAAAATTAACAAAAGTAAAGAAAGACATATTAAAATGTAAAGAAAGGTCAATTCATCAAGGAGACATTATCTTATAAGTGTATTCACCTAATATCAGAATTAAAAACAAACAAACATAAAACAAAAACTGAGAGAACTATCACAATAACAAGTATAGTTTGAAATTTCAACATTTCTTTCCCAGTAATTGGTAGAATATGTAGTCAAAAATCAAGTAATAATGGAGAAAACTTGTACAATGTGTCAACCGATTTGACCTAACTGATATTTTAGAACACTAGACATACAACAGCAGACTACACATTATTAACAAGTGTACATGGAATATTGACAAAAATAAGCCATATTCTGAGCAAAAACATAAGACATATAATGTATGTTTCTTGATCCCACCAAAACAAAAAATAACAACAAAAGAACTTAAAATCAATTAAAGCAATATATTTTGACAATCTATAATTATATGGCAATTGTATAACACATTTGTAAACAAAACATACTATGAGTCAAAGAATTAATTATAAAATATAACTAAGTATTTTAAAATAAATTAAAATGAAAATATACTATATTAAAATAAAACAGATTCAATTCAATGTTTTCTAGGGTTGCCTTAATTACCACAGACTGGGTGGCTTAAACAATAAATACGTATTTTCTCACAGTTCTGGAAGCTAGAAGTATGAGATCAAGGGTCAGCAGGGCTGGTTTCTTTTAAGGTCTCTCTCTATGACATGTGGGTAGCCATCTTCATGTTCACATAAACTTCCCTCGTTGCACGTCTATGATTCTGATACCAATTATAATGTATGTTCTTTCCACTCTAGTAAGCAATTATTGGACACCAACAAGGTGTGCTACAATTTACCTGAATTTGACATTACCTGGAGATAGTGTCATATCCCACAAGTTAAGCCTCGATCCTATAAGACTGCCCACTCATCCCTACCTTTAAGACTGCAATTGAAAGTACAGGTTTCTACCTATGATTCTGACAGATTGCAGCTTCCAATAACCCTCACATCATTGATTAATTTGCTAGATCAGCTCATAGCACTCAGGAAAACAGTACTTATTAGATTACTGGTTTATTATAAAGAACTAGAAGCCCAGTGAACAAAATTTATAAATGGGTTCGGGGGTCCCTCAGCCCAGCCTGCACCATGTTCAATTTGGGACCCCTCGAGGGATGTCCGACTGCCAGTTTAAGCCATATCCAGGTAGAATCTGGACTAAACAGGCAGCCAGACATCCTTTACACAATCCAGGACTACTGGTTCCCAATTGCTTGCCTGCCTTTTTTTCTGACTGCTCCTAACCACTTCTGCTCACCAGCCTGATCACCTCGTAACCACTCACCTGACAGCCTGATTGATGCCTAACTGCTCCCCTACTAGCCTGTTTGCCCTTAACTGCCCTCTTCTGTAGGCCTGGTCCCCCCCGACTGCTCTACTCTATAGACCAGGGTTCCCGCCCCCCCCCCCCACCACAACTGCCCTTTCCTGCAGGCCTGGTTGCCCCCAAATTCCCTACTCTGCCAACCTGGTCGCCCCTAATTGCCTTCTCCTGCAGGCTTGATCAATCCCAACTTCCCTCCCTTGCAGGCCTGGTCCCCACCAACTGTCCTCTCCAGCTGGACTTCTTGTGTTCACATGGGGGCAGCCATTTTTTACCACATGGGGGCAGCCATCTTGTGTATTGGAGTGATGGTCAGTTTGCATATTACTCTTTTATTAGATAGGATTAGATAGGATAGAGGCCTGGTGCATGGGTGGGGGCCAGTTGGTTTGCCCTGAAGGGTGTCCAGATCAGGGTGTGGGTTCCTTTGGACATAAAGTGGCTTAGGTGAGGGTCCTGGAGTTATTTGCAGGCTGGCCACGTCCCCCTGGTGACTCAGGTGGAGGCCCTAGTATCTGGGATTTATTTACTTCTATAAGTGAAACTTTGTAGCCTTGAGTGGAGTGCAGGGCTGGCCAGGGTGTGGGGAAAGCTTAGCTTCCTACATGCTGGAAAAACTCAAGCCTCCTGCTCACTCCATGTCTGCAGCCATCTTGGTTGAGGTTAATTTGCATACTTGCTCCTGATTGGCTGGTAGGCATGGCTTGTGGGTGTAGTGGAGTGATGGTTAATTTATATATTACTCTTTTATTAGATAGACTGCAATTTAGAAACAACCAGATAAAAGAGATGCCTAGGGTAAGGTCTGAGGGGAGATTACAGAGCTTACATGCCTCTCTGGCTGTACCAATCTCCCTAAATATTCAAAAACTCTCTAAACACACATCTGGTTTTTAGATTTTTATAGAGGCTTTATTACATAAATGATGGATAAAATCATTGGCCACTGATGGTTAAACTCAAACTCCAACCTACCCTCCCATCCCATCCTGCCCTGAAATCAGAGGCTTGGGACCAAATGTTCCAACCCTCTAATCACATGGTTGGCTGCCCTAGACAATTTTATTGCTCTTATCACAGAAAATTCCAAAGATTTTAGGGGCTCTATAACTGGAACAGGGATGAATAGTAAACATATATTACTGTTATTATAAATCACAATATCACAATATCTGTGTCCTAACTTAGTCTTCTAGGACTAAGTTAGGACAACAGTCATATTATTCATATTATGCTGGAAGATAATTCCAGCATGTCATAATAAATGTAAGAATTCCTCAAAAGTTTGATGGGCTTCTATATTCAGCAGGGCTGAAGATACATATTATTGCCTGCTGGAATAGCTGAAAGCATTTCTCCAAACCTGAGAATCTGCATATATTATTGCCTGCTACTGGAACAGCTGAGGGCAGTTCCTCCAACCTGACAATGCCTCCTGTATACCAAAGCTTGCCTTTGCTTTGTTTTAGAGCAATTTGCATTAATAAAAAGCTAGGGGCCAGAGATTCAGAGAACTTGATTCCTGAAGCTAGGTTTCCTCTAGCTCCCCAAAATGCCTTCCAAATTTATATTTCTAGTATCTTTATTAATTTACACACAGCCCTTTTTCCAGATTCCTGAACCTTTCTATATACTGAGAAACATCCCAGCAATATTGGATTAGGGTCCAACATATGATTTCATTTTATCTTAGTAAGCACCTTAAAGGCCCCACCTAAAACACAGTCACATTTTGAAGCCTTGGGGTTTAGGACTTCAACATACAAAATTTGTAGGGGTGGTAGCCAGGTCACATTTCAGCTCATAAAACAGTGCTTATATTTTTAAAAAAGGAAGAAGCAGCCATAGTTAGCTTGACTCAGGGGATAGAGCATCAGCCTGTGGACTGAAGGGCCCCAGGTTTGATTCTGGCCAGGGGCATATCCCTGGGTTGCAGGCTCGATCCCTAGTGGGGGGCTTGCAATAGGCAGCCAATCAATGATTCTCTCTCATCATTGATGTTTCTATTTCTCTCTACTCCTCCCTTCCTCTCTGAAATCAATAAAGAAATGTATTAAAAAAAAAAAGGAAGAAGCAAAGAAAACTAAAAGAATAAGGATCTGAGCTTTCATCTTAAAAACTGAGGAAAAATCAGAGCATATTAAATAAAAATAAGCAAAAGGAAGGAAACAATAAAGATAAGTATAGAAATTAACATAACTGAAAAACAAAATAGAACAAGAAACGATGAAACAAAAGGCTGTGTTAGGAAATCAATAAAATTATAAGCTTCTATCCACATCCTATATAATAAAAGGCTAATATGCAAATTGTCCCTTGGGAGTTCTACTGGGAGACCAGGAATTCAATTGCTCACTATGACGTGCACTGACCACTAGGGGGCAGTGCGGAACATGGTGGGCTACCAGTGGCAGCAGCAGACACTGAGGGAGTGAGGGAAGGTGGAGGTGGGGACATGGGTAACCTGATTAGTCCTCATTGCTATCCAGGCCTAGGGACTCTACCCGTGCACAAATTTTGTGCACTGGGCCTTCAGTGAATAGATAAAAATGAGGGAAAAAGCCAGAGAGAGAGGTACAACAAAATATCAAGAGGACAACAGAAATTACTACAGAGCTTATAAAATTTCAAAGGATAAATGTATAAAAATTTTATGGAGTAAGATTGATAACTTACATGGGATAGAAACTCATTCTAAAACATAAATTATTATTATTTTTAACATCTATTATTTTCCACCTGTACTCACCATGACTGAAGATTGAACTCACAACTTGGCATGTGCCTTGGCTTTGAAGCAAATCTGAGACCTTTTGGTGTTATGGGACAGTGGTCCAACCAACTGAGCCACACTAGCCAAGACAAAACATATATTATTAAAACTCTCTAAAGAAGAAGCAAATAATTTAGCTAGCCTTATATATATTCATAAAATTAAATTTCTTATTATATACCTTATTACAAAGAAAACAACACCAATCTAAATTAGCTATACTGATTAAACTTACAAATGGAAATGGAAATGATAATAGTAATTCTCCACAAAATCTTTCAGAAAACAGAAGTGAGAATACTACAAAATTAATTTTATGAGACCAGCAATATCCTTATTCTAAAATCAGACAAAGTTGTTGCAAGAGAAAAAAATTGCACACCTTATGAATACAGGTACAAGTATAAATATTCTTTTCATAATCAAATCCAGATATATATTTTTAAAGTGTAATACATATCATGACCAATTAGGTGTTATCCTAGGAAGTCAACAAATTATTACTGTAAATTATTAGTATAAAGGTAAGAACAATAGATGCAAAAATCAAGCATTTGGAAAAATTTACCATTGTTTAATGATAAAAAACAATCCTCAGAAAACTAGGTATACAAATAAATATTTTCAGACTCATGCAGGGTATCAACAAAAATCTAACAAAATAAATGACCAAATTTATAATGATTTCTCTCTAAGATCAGGAATAAAATAAGGTAAGAAGGTCTACTCTTACCACTTTCATTCACCACTATACAATAGGACAAGAAAAATAAGTAAAACTCAAGATTGCAAAGACAGAAGTAAAATTATTATTCACAGATGACAATAATTGCTATAAAGCATAATAAGGAATCTAAGAAAAAAAGATATTAGTATGTTAAGCAAGCAATAGAATGCAAGTTAAATATGGAAAGGACAACTATATCCCAATATCCTAATAATAAACAAATGACAAATTACATGTAAAAAAAAACAGCATCAAAAACTCTGAGTAACTCAGAGAAGGACTTAACAAAATATGTTCAATAATTCCAATCAGAAATTATTAAAAATTGCTCAGGGATATTAAAAAATAAAATAATTGGAAAGATATAAAGTTTATATGAATTGGAAGACTGGCTATTATTAAGACACTAGAGGCCTAGTGCATGAAATTTGTGCACAGAGGGGGGATTCCCTCAATTCAGCCTGCACCCTCTCCAATTGGGGACCCATTGCAGGGTGTCTGACTGCTATTTTAGGGATCAGGCCTAAACCGGCAGTCAGACATCCCTCTCACAATCTGGGACCACTGGCTCCTAACTGCTCACCTGCCTGCCTGCCTGATTATCCTTAACTGCCTCTGCCTGCCAGCCTGATCACCCCTAACTACCCTCTCCTGCAGGTCTGATGTCATGCCCTCCTCTGCTGGCCAATTTGGTCCTGATTGGTTGGTTCTTATTCCAGTAAGCATCAAAAGCTCTGCCTCCTAGACAGCCATTGGCTCCGCACAGCACCCAGATTTGGTTCTCATTGGTCAGTTCCTATGCCAGTTAGCATCTCCAAACCTATCTCTGGGCCTGATCAAAGAGGCAGGGATTAACAGCAGCTATCCTCCCATGTCCCCCCTCCTCCGGAGGTTAGGAGAGAAAGAAAAGCCTGGCTGCTGGTGAAGATCAGAAAGAAAGAGGGAAAGAAAGAGAGAGGTAAGTGCACTGATCAACAGCTTCCCCTGAGGCTGCAGATCAGACCCTGACTCATTTTCTGAGTCTCAGCCACTTGAGCAGTCAGTGCTAGGTCGTAAGGCTGCAGCTGGGCCACCCAGCACTGACTTCCAGATGGTCTTTGGTCGCAGGCTCTGCCCTTTCCCAAGCCCCAGGATTTAGGAGTTGGAAGGGGGATTCCCCCCGCACACTCCCCTGCTGCCCCTCTGATGGCTGGCTGGGAGTTAACTGGGTGCCAAGGAGTTTCCTGGGACCCAGGGATGTATGCAAATTAAATGCCATTTTTTGGTTAATTTGCATACTCTGTCTGATTGGCTGTGGGCATAGTGGAGGTATGGTCAATTTGCATGTTTATTATTAGGTAAGAATATTAAAAAAATCAATCTATCCTCAAGATTACAAAAATGGAAATTTAATATCAAAACCACAAGGAGATACCATTTCCTATTGTTAAAAATAAAAATAGGAAATACTAAATGTAAGGAGAATGCAGAAGAACTGGAACAGTTCTGCATTGCTAATTGGAATGTAAAATCGTGTAGTTACTGAGTAGAACAATATGGTGGTTCCTCAAAAAAATTAAACATAGAATTACCATGTGATCCAGCATTTCCTTTTCTGGGTACCTACCCAAAAGAGTTGAGAGCAAAGACAAATATTTGTACACTCATATCAATAGCAGCATTATTCACAATAGCCAAAAGGTAGAATTCACCCAAAAGTCAATGGATGGATGCATTTAAACAAAATGTGTTACATACATACAATGAAATTTATATTCAGCCTTAAAAAGGAATAAAATTATGACCCATACTATAACATGGTTGAACCTTGAAAACATTATACTAAGTGAAATAACAACTCAGACATTAAACTACAAATGTGGAATTCCACTTATATGAGATACCTAGTATAGTTAAATATAAAGGTGGGTGTCCTTCAGCCCAGCCTGCTTCCTCTCCAATCTGGGACACATTGAGGGATGTCCAACTACCTGAATTGAGCCTAAATGTGCAGGATGACATCCCTCGCACAATCCAAGACTGCTGACTCCCAATTGTCTGCCTTCCTGATTGCCCCTGACCACTTCTGCCTGACAGCTTGATCACCCCTAACCACTACCATGCCAGCCTGATTGATGCCTAACAGCTCCCCTGCCAGACTGTTTGCCCCTAACTGCTCTCCCCTGCTGGCCTGATGACCCACAACTGCCTTCTCTTGCCCAGTTACAAGAACTTAGAAGGTGGTAGGAAAGTAATATTTTCTGTGGCCTCATAGTATCCTAAAAGATAGCCAGCATTGCTATTAGTTGGTAAAATACAAATTTAAATCAAGCTCATTAGAACATTAAAATAAAAAAGACTATTAACACAATCTAACTGCTGGCAAGAATTTGAATCAACTGAAATACTCCTACATTGTTGAAAGTTAATCATATATTTATCACACTAGGTATTTACCCAAGATGAATTAAAACTTATGTCCATACCAAAAATAGTCTGCAAAGATTATAGCATTTGTATGTGTCATAGCCAAACAGTTGAAACAACCAGTGAAAAGATGAATTATAGTATATTGATATCATGGAATATTAATGAACACATTAAAAAATGAACTATAGATAAACAGCATGGATGAATCTGAGAAGTATTATGTAAATCAAAAGGAGCCTGACATGAAAGACTATATATTCAATTAGTCCATATGTGTGATATTCTAGATGTGGCAAAGCAAGAAAGATAGAAAAGTTATAAAATGTTGCTAGGCTCCATGATGGGAGCATAAGATTATTGACAAAGAATCTCAGGGGAATTTTTCACAGCTAAATATAAAGTCAACATCTTGACATAAAGACATTTTGAATTTATTAATCAAAACTCAGAAAAGTGTAAACTTAAATTGGAAAGTTTTAATTGTTTGTAAATTATGCCTAGATAAAGCTGATTAAAAAGTAAACATTATGTAGTTTTTGAGCACACATATATATGGTAAAATTACAAAGGACACAGGATTTTAATTAACACAAATGCAGTAACTGAGACTAAGGAAGGGACACACAGTGTCCTTTAAAAGTCAGGGTCATTTTCTATTTATGAATCTGGGAAGTGGTTACTTAGAAACCTATTGATCTATTTTTACTTATTTTTTTGTATATTTATTTTTAATAGTCTGCTATAGGCATATGCTATATACTTTCTTTTGCATATATGAGCTACTTAACCCTAATAAATAAAAATATAACTTAAAAATAGGAAATAAATAAAAAAAGATAAAATTACTTTCTAGGACTGGATCACATGAAAAAAAAATAGTATTATTTAAAAAAAAAAAAACTTGTCACTAGAGAAAAGAACCTCCAAAAGGTGTTTTAATCGGAAGCATAGGATGAGAATGTGAAACTACTCTTAGCAAGCTGTGTTCTAGAAAGTTCTCCCTTGAATTCCACAGGAATATGGAGAAAGAAATAGGAAACACAAATCCTATAGAAGCTGTTGATTGAAAAAAGAAGTAAGGAACCAACAAAAATGTTATCTGCCCAATATTTTTGCTTATTCAGAAAATCCAATGTCTTAAAGAACAAACTACCAAAGTTTTATAATTTAACCTGATTATGTATGTGCGTATGTGTTTTCTAAACACATTCAGGTTACTATATTTTTGCTCTTTCTATAATTAGTTTACAAGTTCCTGCAGGAGGCAGCAGATCAATGATTCTCATCATTGATATTTTTATCTCCCTCTCCTTCTCCCTTCCTCCTTGAAATTAATAAAAATATATATTTTAAAAATCAAGCTTCAGAATATTTTTCAAGAGATCTTTTCTGTAACAGTTTACCAGTCAAGCAAATGGGTATGTGCAAATGTATATTTATTTTTTAGAAATTATCTTGTAACTTCTTTTTTCATTATGATTTATAGCGATTGAAATCTCCACTGGAGTTCAGGATAAAAGGGGTGGGTCATTAGGTTTCTGCCTCAAAGAAATAGGTCTCAGCATGCTACTTGCAGAGCTCAAATAGTGGTAATAAGGTCATCAGTTATCTTGGTCAGGAGATAGTTTGAAACCCTGGGACATGCCAGTTACACCCAGAAAAAGATAAATGACCTTTCTGTGGGATTCAGCAACATCATCATGGAAGACAGGTGGTTTGAGTGTTTGTCTAATACAGCTTAGAAAAATGTCTCAAAATAATTAAATAGTAAAAACCAATACTCTTTCCTCTGTGAAATGGGATTATTTAAAATTTTCTTTGCCAGGGCTTATTTCTTAAATACCTCCCATATTTATTCAAGTTGATATGTATTTTTCCAAAATAAACAAAAATAAAATAAATTTTCTCTTTTAGGTTGCACTGATTGATATGTAAACAGGTATGGTTTCTATTATAAATACACATATAAGCACAAGCTTAAGGCAAAACATAGCAGATCAATACGCAGAATAAATTTCAGAGATATACCAACCATAAACATTAAATATATTAAACAAGTTAAATTACTATTTTCTAAATCCACTATTCTAAAACATAATCCCTTAGAAACAGGCCAATTTAAATAAATACTCTTTTACTCCCTGCCCTCAAACCCTTCTAGGGCAAGGGGGTCAGAACATTCTATGAGTCTTTGCAAGAAGGCCAGTTCCCTAAGGATGCACTCTGGCCAATGGGATCTGTCCTCAACTAATTAGTTGTGAGGTTGTAATTTCCCAGAAGGCTTATTGTATCTGCACACAAACTCTCAATACTTAACACCATACCACTTACATTAACTTGACTATTTGTACATGGAAGTGACTTACTTACCCTTTGTGGCTGTGAGCTCTCTCCTTAGGGGACTGCTTAGCTCCAATCCTATCTCATATTGCTAACTTCAAGGGACCAGGGACTTGTTAATCATACAGAGATCTGATGAAGTCTGTTAGTACCAGCTTGCGAGAACAGAAAGTGAAATTTTCAGAAATTTTGAAAGCTAATTGTTAAAGCCTGCAATTACAATTAAATTATATAATCATTTAATTAAATAAATTACATTACAAACAAAGGTAATAAGTACAACTCATTGATTCCTAATTATTTTTACTGCATTTCACAATTATCTTTGTTCTTGAAGTTATTTACATCTATTTTACCTATATGGTGAAAATAATGTATAATGACTGATGGACTTACAATATTTGTGTTCAATGATATCACATTAACAGCTTAAAATTGACCTAGATAGGTGTATACATAAGAAAAAGGAACATTGAAAAACAGAACTTCCACCCTGCTTCCCCTCTCCACCCCCACATAGCTGGTAATTGAAGATTTACAGCAGGCCATGGCAAACTTGTTTTACACAACAACTTACCCAGGGATAGAACACCAAGAAGACCATAAGCATTTCCTTTGGTAATTAACACTGACATCATCAGTACATGTTCACCTGAAGTCTCTATCAAGCAGACATGGGTGAAAGGCTAATGTGTAGAGAGATCTAACATGCACAGAAAGCTTGCTATATGTGAAAGACCCTCTACATCATATCCATCAAGCCTCACAATAATCTGAGGAGGTGTATTTCCATTTTGCAGATGCATAGATTGATGTTTATACAGGCTTATAATATTCTGAAAATCATCCACTTGAGAAATGGCAGGGTCTGGTTCCTCAACCAGAGCAGACTTTTTGAGTAGGAATTCTTTCCCAAATGCCTCACAGAGAAAGGTCGGGGTATTTGACTCAATCAAAGTCCTAAACCTCAGAAATCAGCAACCTAAAATCCTTATTCTATCTCAGAGACTTTGAACACATATGCGTAGGTGAATTTGAAAGAAAAAAAAAAGAAAGAACCGATTAAGAAATGCACAAATATTAAAAAATATTAAAAACCCCTGGAGAATGCAGAGTAGAAGATAGGAGAAGTGCTAAAGAATACATCTTCAAATATATATACATTTTGCTACTCAGTGAATAAAATGACAACATAAAAGGTACAAAACTATTCTTATGCCAAAAGTGCTTGATAAAAGCTTTGCGTGCACTTGCAATTTTTCATTTTCCTCCTATGGTTTTATTATACCTGCTATAAACAAAAGAAGATTGTTCATATTGAAATAATGCTGAAAATACCATCCCCCAGGGAGTTGCTATTAATGCCTATCCTTTACTCTTTACAGAATAAGTATGTAGCAAGCATTCATGCTAAATGCCAATGTACTTGGAAACTGACATGTTGATTATCATGTTTGGATATTACTCATTTTATTTATCTTTGAAAATACAAACAAGCAGTCCCATTCTATAAATATTATCTCCATTGGAAAGCTACTGCTAATAAAAAAATCTACATCTTTTTTGGCTATGAAATACACTAAAACTCATTGTAAACCTGATCATTATAACAACATATTTTTTTCAGTACACACAAAAGAGTATTGGAAAGAAGGAAGAGGCGGAGTGGGGAGGGGCGGTGCGGAGGATAAACCAGTGGAAAGATGCAATTAGAGTTATGCTGGCTTGGCAAAGCCCCAATGAATAGCAAGCTGAAGTTTTATTATGCCAAACCAATCCAGGCTCTTTGGGAGGTCTCATGTCTATAAAGAGGGCGTCATTCCAGTAAGTATCTTCTACAATAGGAGAAAAATAAAGATGTAAAATGAATTATGAAACTAAAACCAATGTGCAAGTGCATGCATAAGTGAGAAACACACTCAGTGGGAAATATTTGGCCTTGCAGAAGGTAATTTAACCTGACCTTTTGAATTCAAATTATGATAGGTGCAAATTAAGAAATTGTCAAAAAATGGTAACCTGTGAAAATGTTAACTGGGTTTAAAAGGTGAAAGCATTCAGTTGGTATGTTTGGATTATGTTGTTCCAGCTACGAGTGCAATTCAAAGAAAAAGGTTTCTTAATTGGCTGCATGATGGTTTGAGCTTGGTCATGGGAGCTCACTAAGTTGGATTTTGAAGAAGACATACACCCAAAATGTAGCAGAAAGGTCAATTTTTGCCATTAGAATGGCACTATATTTTCATCATCACCATCATCATCAACAATAAGAACATCATTATTATAATCATAATCATCACTAGCAATATTAAATGTCATTAAGCTAGCCAAAAGTGTTTTTGTGTGACAATGTGCCTGGCTTTTTGTTCATATGTTTCCTTTTTAGGGGTCTTGGGACATTTTATTCAAGTTGAGAGATGGAATTGAGATGAACTAGCACCGGGCTAGTCTCTTTATATGCTGGTCTCTTCTTTATATGCAAAATACCATCACACCTGGAGGAGGTTTCATGCAATACCTCTTCTTAAAGTATTAGAGCTAGCCTGTTTTTTAGTAGCTGCACTGAGGAAATACCAGAATGGTAAAGAATTATTGGATTTTGAATGTATTAGAGAATGTTACTGTAGTTAAATGCGTACCTATTGAAGTATTTCCCAGCTTCCCCTAAGTAGTGTCCAGAAATCCTTTGCAGCTTTTAGACATGTATGTCTGCTTCTTTTTGACTTTTATTCTGCAACTTAAATTGAATCATATAATATAAGAATAATCACTCTGTTATGGTAAGAGAGAACCAATAATAGAATTCTAGTACTAAGATAATAAGGATTTTGGGGCATTTTTGGTTGAAACATAACTGGTACAATGATTAAAATAATGTACTTTTATATATGTTCAAGCTTTATAAGTAATAAAACTTTATTGACAAGTGCAATGATGATGATTTTCTTAAAATATATTTTATTGATTTTTTGCAGTGAGGAAGGGAGAGAGATAGAAAGTCAGAAACATTGGTGAGAGAGAGACATCGATCAGCCGCTTCCTGCACGCCCCACAGTGGAGATGTACCCGCAAGCAAGGTACATGCCCCCAACCGGAATTGAACCTGGGACCTTTCAGTCCACAAGCTGACGCTCTATCCACTGAGCCAAAACCGGTCTCAGCAATGATGATGATTTATTAGTCTTAGGAAATAGATAGAATTAAACAAAATCAGATTAAATAATGAAGCATAAACTACACACATAGGAATTACAATGGGATGGAAGGGGGGACTATTCAGAACATTTGCTTTTAGTTCCTCCCAACAAAAAAGCACACTGGGTTCAGCCAGAGTTTTAGTGAACAAAGTTTGGATTCATCAGTGTTCTTAATGGGTCTATGAATGGTACTTGGACATTCTTAACACATTGACAAAGTGATATTTTTAAAATGTAAATCTGAAAATCTAATCCACTGATCAGAATTTCCCTTTTGTGAGATGACTGTAAACTCTTTGCTTACCCCTTTCTTGTCAAGGGGTATGTCCGACTCCCTCATCCCCCCATCTCCTGTGCACACACATAGAAACTCCATGCATTGATATGCTGAACACTGAACCTGCTCACAGTCAATACCTCCAACCAGCGCTTCCCTCTGCCTGGATTAACCCATCCTGGTTCCATTCATCTACAAAATCAACTTCCAGAAAGTATCATCTCATCTGTTTGGCATACGGTTAAGAAAAATTATATGATCCATTCCCTCTTCAATGTTCCCAATATTTTGTTTATGTATATCTAGTGTTAATATTTGTTTACAATTCAAACTTACTAACTAGAATAGGAATTCTCAGGAGATGAAATTTTTGTATTACTCATGTAGTTTTCTCCAATGTTTAGCACTTAGGCCTTAATAAATATTCACTGGAAGACTAACTAAAAAGATGTAAAAGATATTCACAAATAATATTTTAGCAAATAAATTTACTTAATGTATGTTTTATGTGACACAGGAGCTCTCATAAAGAAATAAAGGCTTAGAGTAGCAAAACCTCAGTGCCTATATATTAGGTTTTGAGAGGCAATTGTGGAAAATTAATTAAAATATATGGAGAAACTAGAGGAAGATAAAAGAGTTATTTTATTTCATTTATTTATGTCGCTCTCCTAAAACTTACTGTGCCATTCTTTTCATATATCTTGAATAAAATTTCAAATATTTTTATATTCATACTTTATAACTATGAAAATATTTAAGGTATTTGATTATCACTGCATGCAACTGTGGCAACAAACCATAGCTTTACATAGGTAGCCTTTTCATCAATATTTTCAAAGTAATTTGAAAATAGATTTCCTCCTATAGGTACAAAAGTTATTTATCTTGTGTCTTGTCTTAATTTTATGAGTTTGTGTTTGTTATATTTAAATGAGCATTAGCAATTTATAGTTTTTTTAATATACCATTATATATACTAAAGTTGATATTTGTAAATAAATATGTGATAAGTTCATATTAATGTGTCATAGGCATTTTAAAATAAAGCAAATTCAACTTTTAGGATTAAAATTCTTTATATTCCTATTATATTATTAGCTTCAATACTTAAATTCTTTTTTAAAAAATATTTTTTTTTTTATTTCTTTCAGAAAAGGAGGGAGAGGGAAAGAGAGCCAGAAACATCGATGAGAGAGAGAAATCGATCAGCTGCCTCCTGCTGATCGATGTCTCTCTCTCATCGATGTTTCCACTGGAGATGTGCTCGCAACCAAGGTACATGCCCCTGACAGAAATCAAACCTGGGACCTTTCAGTCCACAGGCATTGAGCCAAACCAGTTTTGGCAATACTTAAATTCTTGATAATCCTAATTATTTGTGACTTCCTGCATGTATTAAAGATCAAGAATGACATACTAAGTACACTATTATGTTTCTGTTCATGTCTTCTTGCATTTTTGGTTGATGTTTTTTATGTACTTTGATGTAATGTTTTTAGTTGTGTGTATAAATTATATTTTCATGATGGAGTGTGCCTGTTGAAATGTGTTATGACACTACAACTACCTTTTATCTGTTTCAAGTACTGTCTTTCATTTTACTTCAATGTAAACATTTCACTCATCTTTCTTTGAATATCAGTTTATGGATAACTCTTTAATTATAAATTTTACTTTCAGGTTTTTGAGTAATTTTTTGTTAAGATCCATTTTCTTTAAAGAAACAGATTAAGGAATAGAGAAAATATTCCCTGAGGTAATCATTCTTATTAACATCTCTGTGAAGGACACACTTCAGAGTGGTATTCTAAATTAAAGGCAGAAGAAGTCTAAGGCATTAGAATCTAGCTGGATAAAAATATATAGTCACTGCTATTTCTATTAAGAAGCCATGTTAGAAGAGATATTAAAGAAAAATGAAGCATATATGTATCTCTTTTTTCTATGTTTCTTTCCTCTTCCATTTTACTCTGCCTGCATTTGTCTACTTGTGTTCAATGTCAACTACATCAAAATTAACTGCATCAGTATCAGAATAGTGAGAAAACTATTGATACAATTAACATTTGGCCAGTTCTTCAAATGGTACCATATAACAACATGATGTGTTGGAACAAAGGTAAGCACCTAAAGTTCTCAGTTTCCAAGTGAGTATTCTTTGAAGATATTTAGAGCATTTTTAAATAATAATTAATCCAACATAATATACAATTAACTGCCACTAAACAATCTTATTTTCCTTCTTAAACTATTTGACTTTTATCATTGAAAGAAAACACTAACTTGATGAGTCCTGATCCCTATTTTAATATCTCTAGTCAAATTTAATATGTGTATACATAGGGGGTTTGTGGTGGATGTAAGTAAGTAAATTACAATAATAGAGATATTTAACAGAAGACAAGTAAGGGTGGGAGGGAAATCTTTTATTTCTCAGAGCATGTTTCTCAGACTATATGTCCTTATCTGCAGGGCCAGAAAATTCAGTTATTTGGCTTCAACAAATTTTACCACCAGTGGATATTTAAGAAAAATAATTCTATTGGCTAGGGAGAGAAAATTATGTTTTTTCAGTTGATAATTTAAGCTAAGATGACAGTTTGTGGTATTCTGGATTTCTAAGCCCTGTTGAGTTAAACAGAGAGAGGACATCATTTATTCATTCATTATTCAGTAAACATTTATTGAGAGCTTGCTATGTGCTAAGCAATTAAGACACATCAGCATATGAAAGAGATAAAGATGCAACCCTTGGGGGCTTATGATCTAGTGGGAAAGACAGATAATAAACCACAAACTTAATAAATAAGAAGTGAGTGTGTATATATATGATATATATATATGATAAATCCTATGAAAAAAATACAAACTGATGGAGAATTATGATTGCTCAAGTAGGGATAAAGAGAGTCACAGTTTTAGTTTAGGAAGATGGTATTTGAGCAAAGATTGAAGACATAAGAAAGGTTTACCTAAATGAAAAATACTGAAAAGAACTCCAGGCAGAGGGAACTCCCAACAATTAGAGTCATCCTGGCATGTTCCTTGTGAAATATCAGAGTAACTGAAATAGAGGAGGCCAGTAGGAAAATCAGAATAATGAGATGGAGAAAATGCAGGGCTAGAGCATATAAGGAATTATGTGTAAAATGCAGCAAAATGTTTGTTATATAAATTGTGAATATGGGAATGCAGAGAAAAAGTATTTGGAAGGAATGAGAACAAATCATGTGCAGAGAGAGACTGAAACTTTGTGACCCCAATGTGAGGAAGTTGCTTTGCATCTTCCACAGTTTGTATTTTTCAGATTATCCACATTATTTTTCAATTAAACCCCTTCCACTGGAGTTAGCTGGGGAAGATTTGTAAAAAGAGGACTGTAGGAGATGCCATTTATTTTAAACAAATATGATAAAAAGAGCTACTGGTAAAGTGGGGTTTCCACATTCAGTAGACATATCAAAGTAGCATTTTATATCAGGACAAAGCTCTAGAATAAGGTTAATGTGAATATTCTTTGAATGTTTGAAGTAGAGAAGTCTAATATCTTACATATATTTTAAAAATTAGTATTTGAAAAAATGCTTTCCAAATTCAATTCAGCCCTAGCTGGTTTTGCTCAGTGGATAGAGAGTGCCTGCAAACCAAAGTGTCCTGGGCTCCATTCAAGTCAAGGTCATGTACCTTGGTTGCAGGCTCCTCCTGGGCCAGGGCCTGATCGGGCATATGCAGGAGGCAACCAATTGATGTGTTTCTTTTATATCCATGTTTCTCTCTGTTTTTCACTCTCTTTTCCATGCTTCCTAAAAATCAGTGGAAAAATATCCTTAGGCAAGGATTAACAACAAACAAACAAACAAAATTAAATTCAAATCCACTATTAACATGAGAAATATGAATGCTTACTCCAACAAAAATATGTACACTAAAATAATACAATGTCTGTAATGCATATGGGTTGTATGTAGGCAGCTCTGACCCAGAATGGACTAACTTTTCAAAGCTAATAATGAAGAAAACACAATAAGACAAAATAGCTTAAAATCCGTATGCAGGCTGAAACAATAAAAATAAATACTAAGAAAAATCATAATCATGCAAAAAAATAGATCTAAAAGTAGTTGCCTTCAGAAATAATAATAAGCTGAGACCAAATAACAATAATAAATAAAAATAAATAAATTAACTAGTTAACTGAGCCTTTGTTTATCTTTTTATAGAAGAAGGAATTGAGACTGGATTATCCTTAAGGTCCTGTCCCACACAGGTATCTATCTATGTGTCATCCAAGCAGTTACCAAAATCACTCATCAACACCTTAAAGGAAAGTTCTACTTTGGGGCAGTAAATAAGGACCAAACAAGTAATTATCCAAACAACAGAAAATGGATAGAATCTGGGAGTCAGGAGTTGATGTTTAAATGGAAGATCATTGGAAATGATTGAAGAGCCTAAGTATCTGGTAAGGTCAGGAACTCAACAAGTTGGAGGATTTCTTGATGTGTTGCTAAGGAATCTCAGACTTTCATGGCTAAAGAAAAATAACTAGAAAATATGACCTTCATTTTTCAGTTCACCGAATTGTTTTAGGTTGTAAGGGACTATAAAACAATTGTTTTAGGTTGCAAGGCACTATAAAACAAAATAAGACAACCTCAAAACTCCCCCATCACAATAAGAAAACTATAACTCAGGGAGATTTGGTAGTGCTATTCTGGGTCACAAAGCTAGTGGCAGAGTCAGGACATTAACTGTTATCCCTGGACATTCATTGCAGCTCTTTCCCTTAAACTCACATAGCAATTCCTTTAGAACTTAGAAGCACACAGCTCATACAAATCCTGATCACTTAGTGTAGCTGCTCCTTAGCTATGCTCCAGCTCCATAGGGTTGATACTGAAGGCTTTTCAATGCAGGGAATGGAGAAAGTACATACCTTAAAATTGGGAGGGGGGGGTGGATAAAATTTTAAAATATGAAAATACAAAAGTCACAGCAGTAGCCAAAAATGAACATTAGTTTGAATACCATCCTGAGTATTCAAATTAAGTGAGTTCCCTGAGAAATGTAGGGAGACCATTCTGGGACTGATTTTGAAACCTCTTATCCTTTTTGTGCTGGACAATTTGCATGTGAACTTACTACATTTGCATGCACAAGTGGATGAAATCCTGAATTTTGAGATAGTACTTTGGAAACCAGCAGATTCCTCGGGGAAAGCATTAGCTAATTGGATTAGTTGTGGTGTTTTCTGTAAATGCTAAGGAATTCATAAACTGTAGATTAAAATCTTCAAACAGTTCTGGTCACAGAGGTGAGGAGGCTCTTTTCTTCTGCTAAAAACAGTCCTGTGGACTATAAGTATATTCAGCCCTCTTCTTCCTTTAAAGCAGATAAACTATATCCCATTGGATATAGTTTGTGTGTGTTTTATCTCTGCATTTTGTCAACAAAAATCCTGGGAGAAAACAAATCATAACTTTTAAATCCTTCGTTGTGGTAAAACAAAGATCGCCTGTTCTCCCAGAATTGTGTCATTTCCTCCCTGCAAGAAACAATGAGGTATAATCCATTTTCTTGCTTCTCAAGCCATTTCCTCATTCAGGATAACCCTATTTAGTATTTTCTCTCTGCTATGCAAGAACAAGAATTTGAAGATTCCTGCAGGACCAGATGCAACCCTTAAAAAAATGATTATTAATCATCAGATCCCTTAAGATATAACAATAAAGACGAAGCTGGTTTGGCTCAGTGGATAGAGCATTGGCCTGTGGACTGAAGGGCCCTGGGTTCGAATCCAGGCAAGGGCTTGTATCTTAGTTGTGGGCACATCCCCAGTGGGGGGCATGCAGTAGGCGGCTGATCGATGTCTCTCTCTCATCGATGTTTCTAACTCTCTATCCCTCTCCCTTCCACTCTGTGAAAAATCAATAAAATATATTTTTTTTAAAAAAGAATAAAAAAGGCTTGGGGCATAAATTCTAAAAATGATGCAGGCTAGTGTCCAAGGTTACCTGATTCTAAATGCAGGCAATCTCCACAGTGCAGAGTTTATTTTGGACTCAGATACCACTCTGAAAGCCTAACTGGCAAGCTATGGACACATACTTTCAATGAAATCATTGAAAATAGAAAGAGATAAATTGGGTGTTGTTTTAATACTTTTTGCCTTTGAAATACTCTATCATGTAAATGCTTTATTAATAGCGACTTTGTTTTTTTTTTATTTTATTTTATTGTTGAAAGTATTGCAGATGTCCCTTTCCCCGCCCCCCCCATTGACTTCCTCCACTTGTTCCTACCCACTCCCCAAGCCTTTACCTCTATTGTCTGTCTGTACATGGATTATGCATGATCTTCGGTTTATCTCTGTCGTCACTCCCCTGCTTCCCTCTGAATTATGTCAGTCTGTCCCATGCTTCAATGTCCCTGGCTCTATTTTGTTCGTCAGTTTATTTTGTTCATTAAATTCCACATATGAGTGGGTTCATGTGATACTTCTTTTTTTCTCTGGGTGGCTATTTCCCTTAGCATAATACTCTCTCCAGATCCCTCCATGCTGAATCCAAAGGTAGTGACTTTATTTGAATAAAGTTTGTAATTGAATCCTTCAAGAGACCAAAGCTATGTCATTTCAAATGAGAACTCTAAAGTAATTTACTGTTTATGTAATCAAATCTAATAATCTAATTACAGTAATTAAAATATTGACTTGCAGGCCATCAAAATGTTGTTTCTGATTTCAAGTATTGCCTGATTTATCTCAATAAAATAAAATAAAATTGAAACAAGTATTGAAAACATCAATACTTTCTTTAAGTACTTTTTTTATAAATAAACAATGGGTTAATGGACAATGCTGTTCTGTGAATTTATAGATCTAAAATCAATAAAAATACTAATGGCTACCATGGCTCCTTCTTCCAATCCACACTCATCTCAAATTCAATCAATACTTTTTACTGTTCAATTCCTGTGTATGATTCTCAATCAGAGAGAAACCATCTTGACCAGAGAGGTGGAAAGTGGCCTTCCTATCCCTGTACTCCATTTCTACATCTAGTACTAGGTCTACCTAGTCCTTTTCTGAATTGATCTTTCTATATCATTTCTATGTCTATTATCATCTGAACCAGAAGAGTAAGTTTCATGACAGTAGCAACAAAATTAATATATATTTTTCTCTGTAATATCCTCATCACTTTATATATTTTATTGACGCTATAAATACTTATTCGATTACTCCACTCAGCATTTAGGTAATTTTAAAATATTATTGCATTGAATATCCAACACAACCTTATAGGAAATACTATAAGAGGCAGAGATTCTGAGGAGATGACTATTGTGTGCAAACATGGAACTAGTAAATAGGAGAGTTGGATTTGGTTCCTAGATCTGTCATACTACAGATTGTTGCCACTACATGTTGTTGACTCTGCTCTGAACTATGTCATAATGATAAAGGTGGCCCGGATAAAGAATTTATTGTGGCCAAATAATAGTTATTTACCCAAAAAAGGAAGACTGAAAGAGCTCTCCGTTAATTGCAGAAGTCATGACCTTATTACTTCTATTTTCTCCATTAAAATATCATAAATAGTTTACTTTCTTAAGGGACAAACATTCCTAGTCAAACCACAAATGTACACTGTGATTGTTTTCAAAATGAATTAAATTTCAATTGAGAGTTTTAACATAAAATTGTCTTACTTTATAAAATTTCATCAATTCAGAACTACTCTTCCAAATATGATTAAAATAAAAATGAATTTTATCAAGACCAGCAGACTAAGAAGAGGAATGATGATTCCGACACACTCACCATCAAACATTTAAGATAAACTCTTATTGAAATTATATGAATGTAACAGTCTCTTCTCCCAACCCCTAACCCCCACTCCTCGGGGAGTTTTAGTTAAAATCAAATGTTATCTTATAAGGGCTGTACTATTTTATTTTTCAAGAATGTTTTTGCTAATGCCATTTGATATTTAAGTGATTCCAGTTTTTAAAGAATAGTTAGACTTAATATAGCAAAATCTTGGTTCTTTTGAGGAATTTGGTTGCAAAAATAAAAATTAAAAAAAAAAAAACTGGAAAAGTACAAACCAGTTTGTGCTTTTGACTTTAGTTAAACTCTTCTGTAAAGAAAATATACAAATTTCAATGCAATTTAGAGTACTTTATGAAGTCTTGAATGAAGTTTTTAAAAGTAAATTAGAAGCAATTATTGATTTTTAAAAAGCTCAGTTTATCCAAAAGTTCTCTCTCTCTTGCTCATTTCCTTATGTAAAAGAATTTAACCAAAGAAAGCCAGCATTCTAATTCAATTTCTCCTCCAAAGTATATAATTTTATTTCATCATAATGGCTGCTTTTATTTCCAGGGTCAGATTTTATTTAAATTTCAGTCCATTAGGAACAAAAACTTGCCATTTTCTGATAAACAAAATCAGCAGGGGAGCCTCTTCAAAGGAGAAATGTATTTCCATCGACCTTTGTTTTATTTGATCTAAATGACAGGTATACACCACTTTTCCTGTGTTTAGTTTTAAAGATTCTAAAAAAACCAGGGTGACATTTTTAACAACAAAACTAGCAATCACCCTAGTAGTCCTGTGACAGGCAGATGGAAGAAATGATAAAAAGATGTAATCCACTGCTTTAGACCACCAAAGAGGCTTAATATGAGTCATTAGCAGAGAACCGTTAATTTTCTTTTTTCCCTATTCTGACTGTTGTTTGTAGAAGTACTTAGCCTCTTAGGAACTGAAACATTGAACTTTTTATTTTTCTTTTCTTTCTCCCTTTCTTTCTTTTTTCTTTTTCTCTTTTTGGTGTGTGTGTGTATGTGTGTGTGTTGCAAGAGAGGAAGAAATCATAAACATAAGGAAATTAAGGAATATGTCCTTATATAGTTTAAAAAATCTAAGTGATATAAGTAATATTTTAGAGGCTCTTGGGTTTAGCTTGATAATAATTAAGAAGAATAACTAACACTCATAAAGCACTTTAAAGATTATAAAGGACTTTCTCAAATAGTATCTCAATTCTTGGACATCCTCACAAAAATTTTGAATCCCAGAAAATCAATCATGTTGAAAATGGGGAAAAAAGCCTAGGTTTTTGGATTTGAAATTCAAGACCATTTTAATTCATCAATAGAAAATATGATGATATTGCAGTCTAATAAGAATGAAGTCATGTTCACTTTCCTAAAGTTTATTCTGGAAAATATCAGTTCTCTAGGATGCCGAGCACTGTCAATTAAAGAAAACAAGAATTCATAGATAGGTAGATAGATGATAGATAGATGAAAGATAGATAGATGATAGATAAATAGAAAGATATGCAGTGCTTCTTCAAGTATTAAAGATTAAATTTTTACTCTGAAAATCTTAAGACTAAAGTTAAAGAAAACTCGTGATAAATGAATGAATGCTGTAGCAGAATCCTTTACTCTTGTGGACCAGTTTCCCCCAATGCTTACCTAGCTGACTCTGTCAATACACATAACTATATAGATATAGATGTCAATAGACACATAATAATAAATTCATAGATGGATATACATTATATATACAATTTATATGTTGCATATATTTATATGTTTACCTAGAGGTATATATAGGTTTTTCCTCATTGAAAAAATTAATAGATCCATTGTGAGCTGGCTCTTTTGTAACCAAACTTGATTATGAAAATGTTTCCCAGTCATTCTGATATGAGGCAAGGAGCAATACACTTCAAAGCACGGTAAACCTTATTACTTTTTCAGTCAATGCAAATGTCACAGATAGTGCCAACACCTGATATAGACATGTTTATTATAAGAACTTCTAGGGTAGTTTACCAATTCTTTTTATAATTATGGGAATCTTATTTAAACCATTGTTTTAATTGTGAATACATGAAGGTGACTTCTGTAAGTGTGGGAACCTCTTTCCACGTCCTGCGTGGTTCAGGCTTCCCCGGTCAGGGTTCGGGTTCTGAAGGAGGCCGCATGCAAACGAAATGAGAGACTAGAAAACATTAGTTTGGTGATATTGGGGGGCCAGGCAGGAGCCTTCCTCTAGTGGAAAGGACTGCCACCTTCCTTTGGCCTTGCCATCCCTTTTATTTAGGTTTGGGATACACCCTTTGCCCTGAAGCAGGCAATTCCAGTAACTTGTAGATTATTTTATCAGTCAGGATTGACATGATTACTTGATGGGGAAGTTCATTGTCTCAATTAGATAGGGAGTGGCTGCTTTTGACTTTTCAGAGCTTCAAGTTTGACCAGCCTTCTAGCCTCCTGTTTATATCCATTTAGTGAGAACAATGTTTTGGTTTCCGACATGTAAGATAACAAATTATTAATTTCATTATATGAATCAAGATACTGGACAAGTGGAAATTGAGAAAACCTCATTGTATATTCTTAATTTTACTGAAGTTCTCCAAAGATCAGATCTGTCCTCACTACATCTTAAAAAAAAATAAAAAGGCACATTGAAAAATGTATTTCCTTACCAAGATCACTTCTCATTTAATGATGTATCTTGTTTTATTTAAACTCATTGATGATTTAGAGATAATAGATGCCTTATTTCTTGTGAACAGAATTGGGCGGGGTGGGGAGGTGGCTTTTTAAGGATTATTTACCCAATTTGCAGTTCTTCAGAACTTTCTTGTTATCCAAGAGATTATGAAGATATTCACTAAGCAATTAATCTTCTTTCTATGATGTTTTCTAGCATACATACAGACAGAACTTGAAATCTGAAACAATGTAACATTAAATTTTTATAGGAAGGTCTGGATGAAATTATGATCTTTTCTTTCAGTTCTACAATGCTCATATTATTTTAAGAATCAGTTCAATATTCCATATAAGTCAGGCCATTAAAACTTTTGAGCAGTAAAAGTCATGGTTTTGAAACAGACAGTAAAAAGCAACTGGCTAGAAAAATAAACTCCCTCTTAAAATTTTATAATGTGTTACAAACTGGAAAAAAGAGTATCTTAAAATATAAGCTGAAAATAATTTAGAATATATCATCAAGTGCACATACAAACTCATGGATGATGACTTCACAACTATAGTCTAAGGGAATCTAGGGATTTGTAGGTAATCTACACAGTTTTGCCTTTAATGGTATAAAATATACCCTTGCTAGAAAGACTATCATAGTTAGGATAAACAATAAACAACAATTGTCCTATATTCTACCCAACTTTACCACCTTGTTTTACCAGTTGGGCCATAAAAACTAGATATCACATCAATAATTAAAATTCTGTGATGACCATTTTATATATTTCTACATAATCTGAAAAGATGATATAATTGCATTTGATCTTTATAACATCTTTCCACAGGAAACACTTTGTTATATGTTTTAAGTGTAGAGAAAACTAAGTCAAACTGATCTAGCATTTAATTCCAATGATATAACACTGCAAGTATTCTAACCCAGTGATGCTGAACCAGGTATGATCCCACCCCCTTGGGATATGACAATGTCTGGAGACTATTTTGGTTGTCACAATTATGGCGTGTTGCTAAGATATAGTGCATAGAGGAAAGATGCTACTAAACTTTCTACAGTGCAGAGGACAGCCTTACACATCTAAGAATTACATGACCCAAAATGTTACTAGTTACTGAGGAAGTTGAGAAACCCTGTCCTAAGCAAAGACTATTGAAAATGTAAGTATTTATTTTTTTCACAAAGAAAAGGTGTCTTGGAGAAAAGTGCTTCAATAGAATAGAACATATGTGCACTCACATATCGCCTCTCAAACAAAATACTAATGTAAACTGCCTAACACAACTAGGAAGAAAATGGGCATAGACTAAGATGAAGTATGGCCTAAAACTGGGAAACAATAGTGCACCCTTGATTAGCCTATACAACTGTTCAAGTGCCTATTCTATTAGTCAAAATTAAGACTCAAGCTTCAACAAACAAATTTTCCCTGCTCAATCTTAGGAAATTCACATATTTCTGAGCTTACTATTTTTCTTTCCTAAAATGGAAAATGCCTTCATTCTTGCTGTACTTAGTTTACTGTCATTTACACTTTAGGGTTTTTAATGCAAAATGATAGATTTGTTTTTAAATGCTTTGAGTTTGCTTTTCAATTTAATGATTTGTTACATTATTTACAGGCTAATTTACTGAAACTTCATAAGATTAATTGCATGGTCTTTTAGGACACGTGACAAATCATTAAAAAGTGATAAAACCAGGCAACTGAAAAACAAATGGCTTGTGACATATGAATGGAATCCCCAGTACCATTTATTAATGCATATTTTGGTAAGACTTGTAAGATCTAAAGCCATACTAGCTCAAAATTGAGCATAGGATTATGCAATATTTGAAAGTAAGATATCTGGATAATTTAATAGACCAGAAAAGAGTAATGAGTTTATTTTTGTAAGAAGAAAACACTGACAAGCAAATTAATAACAGTATAGGAAAAGCTACAGTATTTAGTGTCATATTTCTTATAAAAATAATTGACAAACTATCTTAGGGGAGCTTATTCAATTTCATTTAAAAATTAAAAAAAAAAGTTAACAAGTGTACCTTTTATCCAGCTTGTGTTTTAGCATCTAGATAAGGTCCATCTTAATAAAAATGAAGGGTGTGTCAATAAAGTTAGATTCTACAAGAAATGCTTTGGGGGGAAAGAAGGAGTATTTGTTGTATGGCGATATCATCCTGTCTTCTATTTAAATATAGAAAATATTCTGTAGTTGGAGTTACTGGACTGAAGGGGTCCACTTGCCTGCATATAGCAAAGCCCAATAAAACACAAACAGGAGTTTACAGCAAAGAAAGTAAGGGTTTATTAAGGAGATGGCACCATGCCCAGAGCCACAGATACCAGTAGCTCCTTCTCAAAGACCTGGCCCCCCAATGGCTTCCAGAGGTTATGTTATACAGGGAAAAGATCATTAATCATGGTGACTAATAAATTTAGGATTGTGGTCTCTACTAATTGGTTGATGCTAGGGTATGGGGTAATTAATATTTGGATTTAGTCCTGATGTCAGCCATGGAGGTGTTCTGTCCAAAATCACAAGCATTTGTTCTATGAGATTGTTCTGCTTTCCTGGATCCAGAGCTAAAACACAACTGAGGCCAAGATATTATGTTTAGTTTGAATGAAAACTCTGTTTTAATAGTCAATAAAAACAGGACTTTGTTTCTAAGACTATTGGCTGTTAACCAGATCCTCATTGTCCTGAGGGCTTAATGATTAAGCAAGGGAGAGGGAGGTGGGTAAATCAGGGCACCTAGGTGAGGCAAGTTTAAATTAAATGAAAAAATAAAAATAAAAGAAATAAGGTTTCTGTGGGGTTACATGGCTCAGGTAATTATTTGGATTACTGTAGGAAGAATAAAATATATTAATGTGTATGTTTACACACTACTGCATCTACTGGACACAGGCAATAGTGTGGCAAAGACTTGGAAGGAACAGTGCAGGGAAGAGGTGGTCAATGGGAAAAACAAAACAAAACACCACAATAGGATATCTATAATACTTTCAACAATAAAGATAAATTTAAATTAATAAATAAATAAGTAAATGAATAAATAAATAAATAAATAAATAAATAAGATAGCAACTACAAAAGTAGAATGCCACTTAAGTTTCATAGAGTTTGTCTCCTATGCTATGGCACAAAAATGGGTCAGTAATGCCCTTGCCAGTGTATCTCAATGGTTAGAGTGTTGGCTTCCGGTCAAGAGCATATACCTGAATTGAAGGTTTGATCTCAGGCTCAGATCAGGGTGCATGTGGAAGGTAACTAATCAATGTGTCTTTTGCACATCAATGTTTCCCTCTCTTCCACCCTCTAAAAATATCAATGGAAAATATCTTTGGGTGAGGATTAAAAGACAAACAAACAAAAATGTCTCAGAAAGGAATTAAGAACATCTGTGACTTATATCTTGTCAGGTCCTGTCAACATAATATCATACAGTGGATTGGCATAATAAGTTTGATAGTAAGATGTTTAAGGTCTCTCAGAATTAAGTTATGGTCTGGAGAGATTGTTGGAAAGCTATTAAAGGGTATTGCTATCTCTATGAGAAGGAAGCAAACTTTCAGCTACTCTATTCTTATTGGATTAGAAAAAGAAAATACATTTGTCTGGTCGGTAGTTACTTAGTGCCAAAAGTTTTGTTTGTTTGCTCTAACAAGAAAATTACATCTAAAACTACTGGCTGTTTTGTGGTTACAACTTGTTAAATGTATGATAAATTAATTTAACTGTGTATGATCCATTTGTCTTCTGGGTGGGACATATAATCCAATTATAGGGAGATGTGATAGTGATTACACAATTGTGTCTTTCAAAGGTAAATTGGTGGCATAGATTTTGGATTTCCCCTGGAATTTGGTACTTTGATAAGGAAGTTGAACTACAGAAAATCAGGCTTACCATTTTTTTTAATATATTTTATTGATTTTTTACAGAGAGGAAGGGAGAGAGATAGAAAGTCAGAAACATTGATGAGAGAGAGACATCGATCAGCTGCCTCCTGCACGCCCCACAGTGGAGATATGCCCACAAGCAAGGTACATGCCCCCAACCGGAATTGAACCTGGGACCTTTCAGTCCACAAGCCAATGCTCTATCCACTGAGCCAAACCGGTCTCGGCTCACCATTCTTATCAAGATAGTATATTGGTGGAAACCAATGTTGGGAATCTGATAGTTACTGAGAATTTCTTACTTCTAAGACACCAGAGCTGTAGTAATAATTCATGGTGGATTTAGGGACACAGTAAACTCACTATGAGATAAACTTAGGCCAGACATCAATTTATTATGCTCAATTGTTCCAGTAGATCTCTATTCTGAGAGCTAGACTGTGGTAATGTTATAGATCCTTAAGAATTAGCATCACTTCAGAGACAGTGACCAAGATTATTAAAAGGCAGTGGTGCTTTTCTGTCATTAGTTCATAATTATAATAGTAAATAGCTCCAAACTTATTATTTTACAGTCCTTTCTCATGGAGAACTGATCTCTTCTTAATACAAAGGGCTCTGTCTCTATAAAGTCACTTAGATCTGACAATTTGAACTTGAGTACAGTTTGGTATTGTGATTTAAGTCATATGTTTGGTCACCAGATTTTAGATTTTTAGATTATTTTGTTATACTGACCAAGTTATGGTTTAGGTGGCTGTCTCTTTCCCTTCATTAAGGACTTTAGTGATCTCTCTCTCTCTTTCTCCATATATATGCCTACTTTCTTGATGGCCCCTAACCAATTCTGCATGCCAGCCTGATCACCCCTAACCACTCCCTTGCCAGCCTGATTGATGCCTAACTGCTCCCGTGCCAGTCTGTTTGCCCCCAACCTCTCTCCCCTGCAGGCCTGAGTCTCCCTCTAACTGTCTTTCCCTGCAGGCTTGATCGCCCCCAACTTCCCTCCTCTTTAGGCTTAATCATCTCCAACTGCCCTTTCTTGCAGGCCTGGCCCCTCCCAACTGCCTTCCCCTGCTGGCCATCTTGTGGTGGCCATCTTGGGTCCACATGGGGGGTGTGGGAACCTCTTTCACATCCCACATGGTTCAGAGTTCCCGTTCAGGGTTCAGGTTCTGGAGGAGGCTGCACGCAAATGAAAAGAGAGACTAGAAAATTATTAATTTGGGAATATTGGGAGGCAAGGCAGGAGCCTTCCTCTAGTGAAAAGACTACATTGCTCTGGCCTTGCTATCTCTTTTATTGAGGCTTTGGGACATACCCATAGCATTTAGACAAAAATTTTCAATAACAAAAATACAAAAGACAGAGATGGAGGCTGCTTCAGCTAACAATGTCTCAACTAAACAATGAGTAGTTAGAACAATTAAGGTTGTTGACTAGCCTTCTGGGCTTTCTGTCCACATCTTTCTATTAGTGAAACAATGTTTGGTTTCCAGCAGGCAGGATCTTTGACCACATGTGGGCAGTTATCTTGTGTGTTGGAATAATGGTTAATCTGCATATTACTCTTTTATTAGATAGGATGGAGGCCTGGTGCACGGGTGGGGGCCAGCTGGTTTGCCCTGAAGGATGTCCCAGATCAGGGTGGGGGTTCCCTTGGGAAAGCTTGGCAAGGGGCCTATTGTGGTTTGCAAGCTGGCCACACACCCCGGGGACCCAAGCAGAGGCTCTGGTATCTGGGATTTATTTATCTTCTACAATTGAGACTTTGTAGCCTGGAACAGAGCCAAGTCTTCTGTTTACTCCATGGTGGCAGTCATTTCTGTTGGAATTTATTTATCTTCTATAATTGAAACTTTGTAGCTTGAAGCAGAGGCCTGGGCTGGCCAGGCCATGTGTAAAGCTTGGCTTCCTCCATCACTGGGGCAACCCAAGCCTCTCTCCTGCTCTCTCTGTGGCCATAGCCATCTTGGTTGGGTTAATTTGCATACTTACTCCTGATTGGCTAGTGGGCATGGTTTGTGAGCGTGGTTTGTGGGTGTAGCGAAGGTACAGTCAACTTGCATATTAATCTTTTATCATCTAATATATTTTATATATACATATACTAGAGGCCTGGAGCATGGAACTCATGCATGGAAGTGGGGATCCCTCAGCCCAGCCTGCACTCTCTCTCATTCAAGACTCTTTGGGTGATGTCCGACTGCCATTTTAGGATCACACCTAAATTGACAGTTGGATATCCCTCTTACAATCTGGGACCACTAGCTCCTAACTGCTCATCTGCTTGCCTGTCTGGTCATCCTTAACCCCTCTGCCTGCTGGCCTAATAGCTCTAAGAGGTGTCTTCCTGCCAGCCTGATCACCCCTAACTGTGCTCCCCTGTGAGCCTGATTGCCCCTACTGCTGCTGTCAGCTTGATCACCCCTAACCACCTCTGCCTCAGCCCCTGTCACTGTGGCTTTGTCTGGAAAGAACACTAGACAACTGGAAAATGTCCAGTGGACCTGGTATAATTAGCATATTATCCTTTTATTAGTATGAGTCAAGCAATTCTGCCCCACTTTGTCCCTGACAATTGTTAAGCAGCCTTGCCAACTTGGCCTCTGCAACGTTTTGTCATTCAACTTCCATCACCCTCAGGTCCCACCATTTTCATTGAAATCAGGGGGATTTTCTATCAATATTCATATTTCCTACTTTTTTCTTTAGCCTAAAATGGTCAAGCATGTTTCAAGAATGTTAGTGCTCTACTCATTTAATAATTTGTTGAAATGAATGTCCGCTTGGTCCTCTCAGCATATGGCTAGGGAGCAGTGAGGTAAACACATGAATATACAAGATAAATCTGCTCAAAGATATTCCCATAATCCTGTCTACATCGTGCCATGAAATTTCAGGCATGCAGACTTCATTCATCACAGGACACCTTGTGAATCAGTTTTCATATGAGCTAGCATACTGAATCCATAGAAGTAATTCAGCCCAATCTACAAATGTATTCTTCCTTCTCTGGCAATTTCCTTTTGCACATATTGATTTGTTTTGTTCTGATAAAAATAAGTACAGTTTTGCAATTATTTTTGGTAAATAATTATTTTCTCCCAAAGTTTGATTTAGTATTTGGATGCCATGGCAAACAGAAAACTGACTGTAATTATGGATATAGAGATAAATAGGAGTGGCAGGCTATGGTATAAGGAAAATCAGTATCTTGTTATAAACTACGGCTCAAACAAAATCAAAATTAGGTATTCATTCACAGTGGCGCCAGCCTCATGAGACATAAAAAGATGTGATAGGTTTGCTGGCACAGAAGTCCCAGATAAGTTTTGGATTCAGTATACTATGGAGAAGAGACTGGTCTATGTCATGACACTGTCTAACCTGTCAGCTGGACCCAAGTGAGAAGATGGAGATTGATTCCTACAAATACCCCTAAAGACTGTCTAATCCACATCCATGTTTTCTTCTCATATAAATCACTGCCTCTCCCCTACCTCCCACTAAGTGCTGGTTCCTGGAATAAGCTGTTGCAATGACCTGGTTAAGCATGTAAAGTGGCTTCCTGTATCTGGTAGCATCAATATACTAGTACCCTTGACTACCCTTTCCACCTTGACCCTATAAAATTATTTACCTGCTAAGTAGAGCAGATGATCTCTACTTCATCTTGCAACTACCCAAGATTTGCCTCATTAGTTGCCTTTAATAAAATCTGTTGATTGCCGTACTGGAGTGGCCAGACTATTTCTTTGGTCTTTACATGCTTACAGAGGTAGATTTTCAATCTCAGGGCATTTTCCTAGAACTGATAATTAAGATTACCTTAATTTTTGTGCTTTAAAACCACTCAATTACTTCTCCTTAGCATCAAAATCTTATATAATAAAAGGCTAATATACAAATTGTCCCCATGGGGGGAAGTTTGACCAACCAGGAGTTAGACATGCGCTGACCACCAGAGGGTGGCGTGGAACATGGTGGGCATCTGTGATGCGATGCTGGAAGCAGGCAGTGGTGGAGGTGCTGCAGGTCTTTATGGGCCCCTAGGAGAGTAGGATCACAGCCAGATGGTAGAGTAGGTGAATAGGTGGCACCAGACCAAGGTGGGTGCAAAGGAAGGCCTTGGTGGGTGGCAGTTGGCAGCTGCTAGGGACCCTACCATGCACAAATTCTGTGCACTGGGACTCTAATAAAATATGAATGCCTTACTTTACAAGATTCTACATCTTAACTCAGTAAACTACTGGCCTGTGAGCAAATCCAGCCTGTTGTTTCATTTTGTGTTGGGACAAGTCTCTTCTAACTTATGTGTGTTTTCTGGGATTCCTTTCACACTATGTAGGCAGTTAAGAAGTTGCAATAGTAGTTGCAACCCTATGTCTTCACTAAGCCTAAATATTTACTATTTGTCTCTTTACAGAAAAAGTTTATTATACTTGTCCTATATTACCTGCATTATCTTTCCACTCTATCTATCCCGGAGACACTAAGTTCCAACCATGTTTATATTCTTGTCATTTTTGAAACTGTTAATTATTTCCTTCATTGAATGTGCCTGTCTCAAGATCTAGAGTGGGCTATATACTTGCCTGACTTGCTCTATATTTACCTTGAAATCACATCTTCAAATAAGTCTTCATTAAATATCCTACCTTCATTAGCTTTCCTCTGTTGATCTCTCAGTCTTTATTGCTTCATTTGTCATAACTTGCAGCCATCTTATAATTGTTAATATTTTGATATGTTTCCCTTATTAAATATCTATCCACCTATGCATCAATCCATCACCTTATTTTTAACTATTTTTAAAATATGAAATAACTATAGATTCATAGCAACTTGCAAAAAGAGTGCATAGTGGTCCCATAAGTCCTTTAAACAATTTCTCCCAATGGGTATATCTTATATAACGAAACTACAATATCAAAACTATGGCATTGATACAATGTGTGTATAATTTTATATCAATTTATATAATTGCCACTGTCATCATACGGACATATTCTATCACCATAAAAATCTCCCTCAAGATACCTCTTTATATTCACAATTACAACACACACCACCTGTATCCCTCATCTTTGACAATCATTAATCTGTTTCTATGTCTATCATTTGCAATCTATAATTTTTAAATGCATGTTTATCTATTCCTGGGTATATTTTACCAGAAATTAAGCTCCAAACAGGCAGCATATACCTACCTTATTCCCTATTTTTTCTATCTTCTGTATTTTATAGACTCTAAATATGGTCTCTTTTGATACTATCTTATAGATTTCCCAAATCAAATTTCAAAGCTCTATTTAAAAACAGATTTTTCCCTTTTTTATTAAAATGGAACTTTTAATCAATGCAGTGTTCTGCCAAAATTTTAATAACATGTCTTTTTATTAATAAAAACTCTATTATTCACCAGCAATAGGCAGAGAATGTTATGTGATAATGTTGATCAATGTACTGAAAAAGTGCATCATAAATGAAACATAAAAGTTAAGAGGGCAGCTATTTCAATATGCATAAATTCATAGTTTTATAAATAACCTATCAGGTTACAGTGTTTTTAAGTATTATTTATTGCAAAACTTGAACATTTTGTGAATAACTATGTAAAATTAACAGCTGGATGGTGTTTCAGAATCACTTACCAACCAGGCATGTCTCATGAACAATTGCTCCAAATGTATTGACTTGATTTTTAAAAGAGCTGCTGACAACTTTGTAAAGACCATGAAAAGCATTTTATTCAAAAATGATTCTCCTAGGTCTGCATATGATTTCTGTGTTTATTTTATCTGCCTTTTATTGACAGTGTATTTTTGTTTCAATTCTTAACTTCAGAAATATTTACCATCCCTTGGAAAAGTGATTTGCATCACAGCAACCTCCTTAGCTGTTAAGACTTCATCTACCCTACTACTTATTTGTCTCCTGACATGATCTTTTGTGACTGAAATCAGTGCCATTTGAAAATGGAATGATACTCACATCATGCTCAGTGAAGCCAGATGCCAATTGTGTTTCATAACCATTAATTCTATTCCTAGTGTATTCTGTGTTTATAAAGCATTCATTGCTTTATCCCAAGAATCATTTACAAATTGTATAGCATCTTTATTTTCCTCAATAATTCTTGTGGACATTCAGAAACTGAAGTGCTAATAAGCAGCTGGATTGTGAAAAGTTCCTCTTTTTTTAGCACAACAGGATACTAAAATGCCAAAGTAACTCTTTATTTTGACAAAAATAATTATGGTTTTATTTAAATAATTAATTTAGGGAATTTTGACAAATATTGACATGTAAACAAAAATTTGGACATATTGGGAACTATGATAAGAGTGAGAGAAAATTAGACCCACCCATTGTAACTTGATAAAAAGATCTAAAGTATAAATTAGGACTGTTTAAGCCATACCTGAAGTATACATTGTAAGGCAGATTTCATTGTTAATTATTAATCATTCATAATGAAAGTGAAAGTATTATAAAATATGTATTAAACACCATTAGGTAATATTGCTATTACCATTTCTTCTGAATATACAATTAAGTCTTAGGAGGATTTACAAACCTTACTACCTTGTTTTTCAATATATTTCTAAAAAAAATGTCAAATTTATTATGAGGATGTATCTGGAGGAAAATGTCTGAAGGTTTCCTAAGCTAAAAAGAGAAGACAAAAACATCAACTGAAAAATAAATAATGTATCTAAAAGTATTTCTGAACTAATATTTGACTCAAATATTTTTGCCAATTTTTAACATATAGAAAAATTTTGATTGTTCAAAGGTTTTTCTTTTTGAACAATATTTATTGATTTTTACAGAGAAGAAGGGAGAGAGATAGAGAGTTAGAAACATCAGTGAGAGAGAGAAACATTAATCAGCTGCCTCTTGCACAACCCTACTGGGGATCAAGCCTGAAATCAAGATATATGCCCTTGACTGGAATCAAACCCAGGGTCCTACAGTCCAAGAGCTGACACTCTATCCACTGAACCAAACTGGTTAGAGCCAAAAGGTTTTCAACATTACTTTGTTTTATGTAATGTGTACAGATAAAAGTAAAGTTCCAGCAGCAGCAGAAATAAATAATATAAGCTTTTATATTTGACACAAATTTTAACTTCTTGACTATCAAACAGACTTTTTTAATATTTTATTGATTTTTCATAGAGAGGAAGGGAGAGAGAAAGTCAAAAACATCGATGAGAGAGATATCGATCTGCCGCCTCCTGCACGCCCCCTACAGGAGATGTGCCCGCAAGCAAGGTACATGCCCTTGACCAGAATCAAACCTGGGACCTTTCAGTCCGAAGGCCTACGCTCTATCCACTGAGCCAAACCGGTCTCTGCCAAACTGATTTTAATTTGGGATACTACAAGTCTGAGTTTTGGGATCATCAAGATACAGGTTTAAATATCAATTCCAAAATTTCCTAGTTAAATGATATTGGCTAAATCACTGATCCACTCGGAGCAAAGTTTTCTTATGAGTAAAAAACAAATATTGTACTTTGTAGTAATGATCAGTGTTTAGGTGAAATGGGAATTTATATATTCACACAGACTAAATGCTCAATCTTTTTTTTTTATTCTTCACATGCCCTTTATCACTTAAATATTCTTCTCTGAATGTGTTCCTATCTTCATTTCTTTAATGTTAATACTCAGAATTTTTACCTAAACTTGTATTATACTCATTCTGTAACCTCTTCCCCAAAAAATATCATTTATTTCCATGATTTCCATCACCAATAAAGGCCAAAGTTGCCCTAATTCATACATCTCATCTCTGACAACATCACTGCTCCTTAGATCTCTTCTTGTCCTAGCTCCTTATTTCTAGCTACCATCCCTGAAGGTCAGAAGGTTCTTCTAAACTATCATATCCTAAAACAAAATAATGATCAAATCATCACTACTCAAACTGCTCTTCTTTTTCTAGTCTGTATCTCAGTTATTGATAATACCATTTCATAATTGACAAAACATTATAGAATCACCTTCATCTTCATTGATTACTAGTTTTTCTCCAATCTCTTTCATTTGGTTAGCAGTGTGTCTAAATCCCACTCTGTTTTATTTTTTCCTGTCCCTCATCCATATCACTATTCAATAGTTATAGTTCCAGGGGTGGGGAACATCTGGCCCACAGAATAATTTGCTCTAGCCCTGCCAACACATTAGAGGTAAGTTAATTAAATGTTTGACAAAATATAGCAGGCTAGTTTTTAAGCTGATAATTTTGCAAGACCCTCAAATAACGTTATAAATATCCAGATGGCCCTTGGTAGAAAACAGGTTCACTTAGGACCCTCCAAGAACCCACTACATATTTCCTCTGAAAAATTCATCATAAACATATTTACCAGATTTTTATTCTTTTAACAATGCATCTCCATAATATGCAGAATAAAATAGAGATATAGAAGATCCCAATGTAGTTTATCTCCCATCTTGGCCTTGAGAATGCCCTTCGTACTGATACCACCATTTGCTCTTCCATTTTAGTAAACATACCGTTCCCTTTCTTTGTAGATTATAAACCCTGCTTATCTTTTTAATATTAGCTGAAGTATAAAAACTTTATATTTTGCAAAGCTTCATCTCACAAGCAAAAATTAGTTTCATTTTTATTTGTTCACTAATAGCAGCTTTGACAAATTTAAATTATTATCCATTTCCCATTGTAGTGTATACATTTGTTTATAGATTTATATAAACAATATATGCTTTACTTTCCCACAACATTGGAAAGTGCTTAGAGACAGAACCTTGGGTTTTATTTACTTCTGAGTAACCGTTGTAACTATACCCTGAAAATATAAGAATCACTCAATAAATCAATGTATTGAGTTAATGAATGAGTTATGAATGAATCATGTAGCAGCCTCTTAGACTGAAGCATAGAAGCACAAAATAAATGTTTGTGGACCTCAGTTAAAATTAGATAGAATGGGAAATGCTACTTGATTATTATAGTGCACAGAATTTTAAGTCCTTTATGCAAATTATCACTTACATGTCAATATATTTTTAAAAACATATAGGTTATACATTTTTATTTTGTTGATGAATAATTTATTATTTCTAGACAACCTGACATATTTCCCAGCTCTACATTTTATAAAATATTTACAAAATTAGTAATATATGTTGAATATCAAATGTAACAAAATCTTGTGAACCTTTACCTACCATTGTTTTTCAGCTCAAATACTATATTCAAGCAAAGCCTAACTGCAATCTCATATTATTAAGAAAACAGAAATATTCCAAGCAGCTACAGAATTCCAAATGCTTAATCCTAATTCCTCATCCCTTGCTTTCCCCATGTGCTAGCTTCATAAAAGGCGCTCCTAAGAGCACCACTCTCAAAACAGGATCAACAGGTCAGCAGCTCTCTGTTCTAAGGCAGAGTAATTTAGAGCAGATACTCAGTGACTTCAGGAGCAAGAAATTGGAATGAGAGGGGTGTGCATTTTAAGTGGATTAACTGATTTGGTCATCAATTAAATGTGTATCCCTACTACTTTTTATGCAAAGTCTTTCTCTATGCTATTACATCTTCAACTTCTATTCCCTTTTGTGCCAGGCAGCTGTCCAAAGCATTTGATTGTAATATATATATATATATATATATATATATATATATATATATATATATATATATATATTAATCTAATTTGTTTAAGATAAGTGACCTGCAGACGTTCATAAATGCATTTAAACATGTCCTGGAAAATTTTATTTCAAAAATGTTGACACTTGGTTTTTATTTATGACCTTACTTTATCTCAAATGTGGTCAGATTCCACGGAGGATGTGTCAAATGGTAGGATAATTTGTGCAGTATAAAGTATCATATAGGAATTAAAAATATTCAGGAAAAAGTAAATATTATTAATTCCCTACAGCTCTGAGAATTTTACAAAATATAGTTACACTTCATGATGATATTTTTTCCTTCTTTTAAATACAGATTTCAGGATTCTCTTCATTCATTTTTTAAAACAAATAGCTTTTACTCAGATATTGGCACTGCTCAGATGCTTGAGGGTACAGAGTGGACAGAGGAATTAAGGTCTTCAGCCACACTGAGCTTTTATAGTGGTGATTACAAATAATAAAGATTAATAAGAAAAATATAGAGATTTTCTTGTTTGTAATTAATGCTACCTATAAACTGGTTTCAACATCCTGTATGATAAAGAGCTAATATACTAATTAGACCAAATTGCAGAACTAGCATCTGGACAACTTCCAAAGGAAATGGGGCTGCAAGGGCTGGCCAGGGCAGGTGAGGCTGTGAAGACTGAGTCCTTTGCATGATTTTCATGCATTGGGCCTCTAGTAGCCATATAAAAATTTATATCCCCCATCCTTAACTGAAAACTTTTAATATGCTTTCACTGAATTTTTCATAATTTTCTGAACACTTTAGACTTTTCTCTATGTTCCTTCTTTTCAGTTGTGATCCTTCAGCCATTGCACCCTATCTTTCTCTAACAATTTCTCTCTCTCTAAATGATTTGTGTTCCACTGGCAGCTCTGTGCTGAAGAAAGTGATATATCCTGATGAAGCCATTAAGCACTATACTACAGACATTAAGAGGATGATATAGGCACGATTTCAATCATACAAAAGGAAACTACCCTAGTTCCGAGGAGGAAAAGCACCAGAGAGCTTAACCCACTCTAGTCTACATTTTCATTTCATTAGATTCAAATCTGGGATGTCAGAACAAATTAACACTTTTCCCCCCACGAGGCAATCACTGTAAGAATCATCATCAGATGCATATCAAGCAGCTGCAGGAAGAGGGGTTAGAGCTTATCATGTGCAACCTACTGAAAAGAATCAAAATACAAATTGAGGAAAAATGGGTTGATAATATAAAAAATATATGAAAAGAAAGTTGGACTTTTTTACTCTGTGCTGCCATGAAGATTTTCTCTAAAAATTGCTATTACATAAAAGTCATTTTTAAGTTTTATTTTAATCCAAAATTAAATTTTTGTATGTGCTTTATTATCCCCACACTTAACATATTCCAAGTTTCAATTTCAATTTTTTTTTAAATATAGAGGCACCTTGCTTTATGAAATAGATCCTTAAATAAAATATTGAAATTATGTATTGTTGCTAAATCAAGGTTTATATTAAAAACAAGAAAAGACAAAAAGTATATGAGTAAATGTGCTTGCCAAAAGTGAAATCAGTGTGCTTTAACTTGATATTATTACAGAGATGAATATGAAATGATAAAAGGGTTATGGCACTTTACATGTATTGTCTATTTTGTAAAGGTTTGATTTTTTTTTATTGAGATGCTTCTAAATTATACAGGGATTGTCAAAATTAGGTTTATAGTTGTGAGTATGCAAAAGAGTTCATTCTTGTATTATTATTATTAATTTCTAGTGGCCTGGTACACATTAATAGGGAATTAACTAGAGGAAATATTTTAATATTGCTATTTGCCCTTTCTCTATAATAGAAGTGTCAGAGATGAAAGAAAATTAGTAAAATGTATATGAAAACCTCCCACCATCAGAGTCTGGAGTGAATTGCAGGACCCAGAGTCAAATCCCCACCCACCCATGCATGCCTTGAAATCACAAAAGACCCAGACTCAGCCAGTCCCACCCCTGTAAAACCCTGCCACACAGGGGGCACAGCCTCAGGTCCCCTGGCACAGCCTCATGTCCCCCAGCCTAACCTCAGGTCCTCCACCCTGGCACTGGAACAGGGGTCACAGGCTCAGGTTCCTGACCTGAGTGCAGCCTCAGGTCCCCTTACCCCAGCACAATGGTGCAAGGGTGTGACAACCATTTGCATATTAGCTCTTTATTGTATAGGATTGTATTATTTTCTATATGGAAAACTGTTAACCTACTTTTGTCTTCACCTATAATATACATATGTATCATACAATATTTAAGATATTAGATTAAGTCCTGTCTAACAAGTCAGAGATGTTTGTCCTTAAGGAGGGCCAGTCCAAAGAGGAAAAAAAATTATACTGTCTAATATTTTTTACAAATATTTATTACCATTTCATCAAAACATATGTTTCATAATGACAAATTCTAGATAATGGTTGTATGTTTTTAAGGATAAAAGCAAAAATAAACATTTCAAATTAAAATTATACCAAAACTCATGTATTTTCTCAATGGTAATTTAAATTAGAATAACACTATGCTACAGATATTTAGCACAAATCTCCCATTTTTACTAAAAAATACTAAATGTATATCAATCTGTTTCTGGTGCCCTGGGTATATATTAGTAACCAATTATTTAGCTGAACTATATTAACATGAAGACCTCAGAGCCTATCCTATCTAATAAAAGAGTAGTATGCAATTGACCATACCTCCACAGTACCACAAGATCTGCCCACCAGCCATGCCCACAAATCAGGAGTGGGTATGCAAATTAGCCCCAACCAAGATGGCTGTGGCCACAGAGAGAGCAGGAGAAAGGATTGGGTTTCCCCGACAATGGAGGAAGCCAAGCTTTCCACATATCCTTGCTGGCCAGGCCTCCACTCAATGCTACAAAGTTTCAATTATAGAAGATAAATAAATTCCAACAAAAATAGCGGCAGCCACGGAGCTGGAGAGAGCAGGAGGCTAGGGTTGCCCCCAGTGATGGAGGAAGCCAAGCTTTCCACAACCCTGGCCTGCCTTGGCCTCCACTTAAGGCTTCAAAGTTTCAATTGTAGAAGATAAATAAATCCCAGATATCAGGGCCTGGCCTTGTTGTGGGGGCAGGGGGTGTGAGGGAGAGGACATGGCTGGCCTGTAAACCACCACAGGCCCCTCACCCAGGCTTCCCCATGCCCCAAGGGAACCCCCACCATGATCCAGGACACCCTTCAGTGCAAACCAGCTGGCCCCCACCCATACACCTGGCCTCTATCCTATTTAATAAAAGAGTAATATGCGGATTGACCATCATTCCAACACACAATATGGCTGCCCCCATGTGGTCAAAGATCCTGCCTCCATGTGGACACAAGATGGCCACCACAAGATGGCCTGCAAGGGAGGGCAGTTGTGGGGGACCCAGAGCTGAAGGGGAGGGCAGTTAGGGGTAAACAGGCTGGCAGGGGAGCAGTTCGGCATCAATCAGAGGAGTGGTTAGGGGGTGATCAGGCTGGCAGGCAGAAGACATTAGGGGCAATCAGGAAGGCAGGCAGGTGAACAGTTGGGAGCCAGCAGTCCTGGATTGTAAGCAGGATGTCCGATATCCTCAAAAGGTCCCATATTGGAAAGGATGCAGGCTAGGCTGCGGGACACTCCCTACTTGAATTTCATGCACTGGGTCTCTAGTCAAAATATAAAGGGCCATTTGCCTCCATAAAATCACACTGAATTCTTTAGCTTTAAATATATGAAACTACTGTTCTTGGCTTATTTTCTTGGCTTATTCATCTCTTCTTTCTCATTATATTGAAATATCTTAGTTTTCATTGCCATTTCTGCAGCTGATAAAAGAATTTCCCCTCCTTAATGTGATCTTGGATAACAAATCAATTTTGTTAGAATTAAGTGTAAACTAAGCATATGTAGTTGTTAAGTGGGGGACCCAGGCTCTTCTCTTTATATACAGATGGTAACATTGCTTTCAGCAATAATTTTGTGTGTGTACATGTGTGTGCATACTGTAGTACTAATTTGCCTTTTCTTAATAAAAAAAAGAGGTCATTACTTGAAACTCATGAATTAAAACAGATTAATTATATTTAAAACCTGACATAAAATTAAAATAGCATTAAGGTTTCATAACAGGTCTGTCAAACTTTTTTTCAAATTACTCTTTTGAAATAACTGTTTTTTCAATAGGCGATAATTCTTATATGGGTGAGATATTTTTTAAAATATATATTTTATTGATTTCAGAAAAGAAGGGAGAGGGAGAAAAATGTCAATGATGAGAGAGACTCATTGATCAGCTGCCTCCTGCATGCCCCCTACTGGGGATCAAGCCAGCAACCCTAGCAATATGCTCTGACCAGGAATGAAACCATGACCTCCTGGTTCATAGGTGGATGCTCAACCACTGAGCTTCACTGGCTGGGCTATAGGTGATACATTTTCACAAGTGCTTAATACTTAAATAGTTATTTTTTTTAGAGAAGAGGACCAATATAAAGAAGAGGCTCTTTCATAAACACTAGTTAGTGAACAGGAAACTTTGTAAGGGAAAAGTTTAATAAAAACCCAGGATAACAGTATGAGAAGTCAGTGTCTTGAATTATAAATGTGGGAATTTTCTATTCAAAGTGTGATTTGTGGCCTAGCACCATCTGGTTCATCTGGCAACTTGTTAGGAATGCAGACCTATAGGCCTCATCCTACACCTACTTTCAGAATTTGCATTTTTATAAGATCTCCACACAGTTCATATGCTCATTAACATTTGAGAAATGTTTTCATACTCGGTCATTATGGATTTATTCTGATCTGAACATTTTGCAACTGCATGGAGCATGCCATGCTAGCCTGAATAGGAACAAATAAAGGAACAGACACCATAGAGGCTCTGGATTCCATATCCAGGCATAGGAAAAACACACTTAGGAAGATTGCTGGGAGGCATGAAAGGCTGAGTGGTCTCCCAAATAATCCCCAGTAGTAAATTTTTAAGATCGTAATATTTTTTTTTCTTTTAGTACACAAACTTTATTAAAATTAAAGCACACCCTAAATAAATCCCACTCTTTCTAGTTCCTGCCAGTATTTTAAGGCTCCTACTTAGGGCCCCTCTCCAATTTGAGATCTTCTTCAGACATCTCAATTGGTAGGGGATTTTCACTTCTTATAATCCTGAAAGCAAAATTGTATCTAGACCACTTTGTGATGTTGATGTTCTTTGTCAAATGCTAGGTAGGACAGTTTACATGTGTGTGACTGAATAAATATGCTTCTGTGCATCTAACCTTAAAGAGCGAACCAAATTGTAAGATCTTTCAGCATATGATTCATTGCTTCTCTGTTAGCATAGAGCCCAGTGCCTGTCCCATAAAGGCTTAAATGAAAGAGCTGAACAGAACACAGAATAAGGGGCAGCATGAGAAACCACCAAACTAGAACTGGGAGTCCACAGTGAAGAAAGGGGACTCTAATAGTTGTCTATTTTTTCCAGGCATGAGTGAATACTAATAACCCTACTCTTTGTAGAGTTCTTTGGGGGAGCTACAAGAAAACTGTGAAGGTGTAACATAGCTGTTAGCAATTGTAAAAACATCTTTGAAAGGTTAAATGTAATTGTTGTATCACAGTTACTGACAGGCTTTTCTTCTTCATCCCCAAGTGAACTCTCACATGCCACCTTGGACAACAGTCTTTGGCATTCACTGTTGTTTTAGAAAGTACTATCCTTCTCAGAATCAGATTCAGAAAACCAAGGGGACTCTTGAACAATTTGTCTTGATTCAAGTAGATGTTAAGATTTCTAAAGGGAGAGCAGGCAGGTAGATTTTTATTTGGCTAGAGTAGCTTAAGGGCCAGATGCTAATGGGGAGAGAGTAAGAGTAATTAGGGTGAAAGCAATCCTTCCTAGTTATCAAGTTCTTAATTAGCCACTTCCATTTCGTGAGAGATAGAAGGTGTGCAAGCTTACTATTACAATCATCCATAAAAATTCAGTATGTATTAAAAATTTTACATTAAATATAGTTGGATTCTTATCATTCACATCTAGGTGCATTCTAGGAAAAGTAGTAAAACTTTTAACTTGCTTGACTGTGTGGTGTAAGGAGTCAGATTCTAGACACATTCTAGGTTGCACACATCAGTCTTCTACTCAAGCCAGCACTTGTGTGCATGAGAGTCACCCAGGGAGAGTATTAAAATGCAGACTCTTTGGCCCAGTTTCAGTCATTCTGATTTTCTAGATCTAAAACAGTGTATAGATTTTAACTTTTGATAGAGAATTCTTGTTATTCTGATGTGGAGAAAGCCTACCTAACCTGAATTAATTGTTACCAAAGAGCAAAATAAAACAAACAAAAAATCTACCTATTTATATCTATATATCTACATATTTATATATCTATATCTATATCTCTCTACCCATCTATATATATATATATATATATATATATAGTGAGTGGTCAGATTATTATGATCTCTGAATGCATAATAATCTGGCCACTCAGTATATATCCTATAGAATAAAAGGCTAATATGCAAATTGTTCCTTTGACCAGGAGTTCAACCAGCAGTCAGGCCAGCCAACTGCCAATGTCCCCTTCCCCTGGTCAGATTTTACCCATGCACAAATTCATGCGCCAGGCCTCTAACATATTATATATATATATATATATATATATATTATATACATATACATACACACACACACACACACACACACACTGACTGAGTGGTCAATTTATTATGTGTTCATATAGCATAATAATCTGGCCACTCAATGTATATATGGTATTAGCTGTCAGCCAATTCTTTAGAAATCAAGTTGGTGGTTTTTTAAATTTTATATTTAATTACAGTTGACATTCAATATTATTTTACATTAGGTTTAGATACACAGCATAGTGATTAGACAATCATATAAGTTACAATGTGATCCCCTGATATTTCAAGTACCCACTATCACCGAACTTAGATATTACAATATTATTGACTGTATTCACTTCACATCTTCATGACTATTGTGTAGCTATCAATTTGTACTTCTTAATCCCTTCACCTTTTCACCCAGGTTCCCAATTCCTCCTCTGTCAACCACAAAATAAATTAACAAACAAAACAGAAACACTCAAGGATACAGAAAACAGGTTGGTTGCCTCTGAAATGCTTCTCTGTCTCTCTATGACTTTCTTAACTTAACTCCTGGAGTGGACTTAACTCCTGGAGTGGACAACAGAGACAACACTTAAATATTCAGTCTGTTGATAAGTATTTTGAAAACAATTATCTGGAAAGGGCACTCATATATCCCCTTTGTCCAAGACAGTCCCAATTTATGCTATCTGTCCCAGCAAATGCTCTATCATTCCTAAAAGGCCTAAGCTTCAACAATGTGTTACATGATTCCCCTAATCCTGTATTAACAACTACAAGTGAGAGGTGTGGAGAAATGCCTTTGTATGTAAATAATTCTATTTTCTGCTTTTCAAAGGGTTTCTTAAGTAAATATCATCAATGTCATCTAAAAAGCACTTCTTTTCCAAAATGAAGTGATTATATAATTTTAAAAGGGTTAGCCTCTCCAAAATGTATCCTCAATAATAAAATCTCCTCTTGCCCCTTGTGTAGGGGTGGAAGAATTTAGGAAAACTATCTCATGTCAACAACTAAGATAAAAATCTAATGTCAATAAAATGTCAAAACATAAATCTAAAAATAATTTAATTTAAAATAAATGAAACCATCATTTATATAATTCCATTAGGTTTTTCTGTCAGGCCTTAATTCAAAATGTATAAATTATTAACCACATTACATTGTATTCAGTTCTTCATTTTTCACTAATAGGTGGCTGCCTAAATTTCTACAGTTGCTATAATTTTTCTTGAGAATTTATAGAATTTTAATATTAGATTACATGAAAAAAATACTTACTAGTTTTTTTTTTTACTTTACGTTTTTACTCAACCAGTTCAACTACTAAAAATTAATTTGTTAAGAGTATATAAGCAGCTGAAGAAGCCAAATACTCTGCTGCAGCTGGTGCAAACCCAATGTTCTGAAAATTGAAAATCTCCTACAGGATCTTCAGCTTCCCCACTTCAAAATAAACATGATCCCTAACTGGTTTGGCTTAGTGGATAGAGCGTTGGCCTGTGGACTGAGAGGTCCCAGGTTCAATTCCAGTGGGAGGTGTACAGGATCAATGTTTCTCTCTCATCAATGTTTCTAACTCTCTCTCCCTCCCCCTTCCTTTTGAAAAAAAAAATCAATAAATGGAAGCACACTTGCACTACAATTGTGTAGTCGTTCTTAGAAATGTAGGAGCCTACCATTATATGACTGATACAATTCCAATTTTACTAATTTCTAGCAAGCATTATATGACTGATATAATTCCAATTTTACTAATTTCTAGCAAATAGGAAAGCTTCAGGACTTTCCTATTTGTCTTTCTGTCCATCTGTCTGCCTATCTGCCTACTTTTTTTTTAAATATATTTTATTGATTTTTTACAGAGAGGAAGGGAGAGAGATAGAAAGTCAGAAACATGAATGAGAGAGAGACATCGATCAGCCCCCTCCTGCATGCCCCACACTGGAGATGTGCCCGCAAGCAAGGTACATGCCCTCAACCGGAATCTATCCTGGGACCTTTCAGTCCGCAAGCCGATGTTCTATCCACTGAGCCAAACCGGTCTCGGCCTATCTGCCTACTTAACCATTTATTTGCAATCCACCACCAAACTCACTTACCAGGGTTCTTAAATGTGTCTACCCTCTGACACAAGGCCTTCTGCCTTGATTCCTTTACTTCTCCAGCTATTAGCATAACGTCTCATCTTAATCAAATGACTAAATCTGACCATTACTCTTCTATTCTCAGGAAATAGAACAGGATAGTGTTATGGAGCAGACATGAAAAAATGGCCACTGCAGTCCAAGTCAATTGAAATTTAGGGAGCCTTTATTAGCTGGCCAGTGATTGCTCAGCCTTCCTCCATGCAGGGAGTCCAGAGAACAGCCCCAAACTCAGGTGCAAGGTAGCTTTTAAGCACTAAAACAATATTCTTGTTGGCCGACTAAGTGGAACAATGGCAACCTCAAATAAAGCAGTTTTCTTAGCTATATCAGCACACTGTGAAGGTACTAAACCCACATCCTAGGCACTCAGGCTAGCAATATCCTGTTCAGCTAAGCTATGGCATTCTGTTCTGCAAGGTGCAGTTGGGTTTCATAGTCAGGACAGTCATAGGGAAGTGCAGATAAAATTTTTCCATTTTATAACAATAGTGCAGTATTCCCTCAGATGCAACTAGATGTGTTGGAAAAACTATTTGCCAAGATCAGATATTGAAACATCATCATACAGAAGGTGACATTGAAAGAAACTGTAGGAATCTGATTTGTAGAGCTGTGGTTTCAGAGTCAGAGATGGGTGATTCCAACCACAGAATCGTCATTGGAATGGAGATCAAAACAAGGTGAGATCTGCTGTGAATATGATTTTCGGGAAATGAAAATGATTTCTGAGGATGGAAAGAGAGACTAGTTCAATCCCTTTCTCTAGCACCTCAGTTCCAGTCATTTTCAACATCAAAGACTCTGTTCATTTGAAGCCCATCTTATATCATCCTGCTTTCAGATTTCTCATCAACCTCCTCTTGCTGCACACAGAGATATCCTACAACCCATATTCGGTCTCAAATTATATTCATGATTTCTGAGCTCTGCCTCCTATTTGGGGGAGATAGTAAAATTTACTTTTTAATCCTCACCTAAGAATATTTTCCCGTTGATATTTAGATAGAATGGAAAGGAGGGACAGAGGGAGGGGAAGACAGTGAGAAACAGAGATGAGAGAGAGAAAGAGAGAGAGAGAATGAATGTGAGAGAGGCGAGGCACATCAATTGGTTGCCTTCTGCATAGGGCCCCACTAGGACCTGAGATTGAACTGTGTGCCCGTGAGTGGAAATCAAACTTGAGACCTTTGTTGTGCAGGCCATCACCTTAACCACTGATCCACATATGCCAGGGTAAAACTTACTTGATTTGACTACACACCAGTTTCTTGAACCAAAGGCCAAACTTAGTTCCATAGGGGAAAATGCAGTCATTGCCTTCAAGTTTGGATTTTAGTTAATTCCCCTAATGTTTTGGATTAAAAGGTCAATCCACTCTCTGGAAGCTTAAATTCAATGGTGATTGTTTGAATTACAAATATTATATATACTTGTGGAAATTTCAGATTTTGTGAAAACCTATTCAGCCTTTTCTATGGGTAATTTTAAAATATAGATGACTGGATTCCAGGTTTTGCCAAGCGTTGGTTAAAAAAAAAAGATAAAATTCTGCTCACACTCATCTTGTAATTGAAGCTCTAGATAAACAGAGATGTTAAACCAAGGACCATAAAAGGGGCTATCAAACACCTGGAAGAAATGGGCAAACTTATCTATGTAATATCCTTGTCATAGTTTTAGATCACTGGTTCCTTGACAGGAGATATGCCCAACTCAACCAAATACCAAAAAAAAATAAAAATAAAAATAAAAACTGGGAGGGTCATACCATTCTTAAGCAGAAATTTTCTAATACTTTTGCTGAAACTTGTTTGAATTGGAAGAATGAATGATTTATCAAACTCATTAATGGTTCATGAAAAACTTTCAGTTGGCACTAAAAGGAATTTTCAAGAAACTATGACTTATGCAATTGATTATTCTACATGAACTACTTAATTCTGATAATAATGTTCATGAGAAACTGTCTATAAGACATTAAGTGTGTGCTTATATAAGTGGTGGATCTAGAGTACCAAACAATCTGTGCATACTTTTCTGAATGTATTTGGCAAATGTGACTAATTATATGAAAATGTTTCTGGCAATAGAAATGGCTTTTTAATATCTCAGAGACAAAAAAAAAAGAAGATGAGAGAAAGAGAAAAGCATCAATGATGAGAGAGAAACATTGATTAGCTACCTCCTGCATGCCCCCTACAGGGGATCAATACTGCAACCTGGGAATGTGCCCTTGACCGGAATCGAATCTGGGACACTTCAGTCTGCAAGCCAACACTCTATATACTGAGCCAAAGTAGCAAGGTCTAGAAAGGGCTTTTAAGAGAGAATTAGAATCTTCAGGTTGATGCCCAGGTTCATTTTTTTCACATTGTCTATTCAATTTTATGTCATTGCACTTTTAAGTCTTTACGCTATGAAACATTTTAGTGATAATATTATTTCCAGTGAACTTTAGATTTTAACCTTGTACTTTTAATAAAATATTTTGGCATCTCTACTATAAAGGATCATAAAATAATTCACTAATAATAATAGATGTGCACAGTACTGGTGTAGTATTAGAGAGAGATTTATATTTATTATTTCATTTAATCTTTTTTAAAAAATATATTTTATTGATTTTTCACAGAGAGTAAGGGAGAGGGATAGAAAGTCAGAAACATAGATGAGAGAGAGAGACATCGATCAGCCGCCTCCTGCAGCCCCCACAGTGGAGATATGCCCACAAGCAAGGTACATGCCCCTGACCAGAATCGAACCTGGGACCCCCTCAGTCCGCAGGCCGACGCTCTATCCACTGAGTCAAACTGGTCTCAGCTATTTAATTTAATCTTTGTGATTCATCTATCTATCACAGATTAACATACAACAAAAAATGAGTCTTGGAGAAACTCTGTGATTTACTCAAACTCATAGAACTAGAATGAGTCAGAGGAGGAATTTATTCTTAGTATCTAACTACCTTATTAAATATTGTATGAACTTGCTTTTATTTATTTGAGGACCTGTTGATGCTTTGGAATCTAAATATAGTGATATTAATAGGTATGTTTACTGGCACCTAACATAAAGGACAACAGCAACAACAACAACAATAAAATGAGTAAACAGTAGTAACGTAAAACCAAGGAAAAGTATAAAAGATAAATTAGAAGTATCAGAGTTTTTACTATGATGTAACTATATACACAAATAATTTATTTTAAATATACTAGTTGAATTTAAAGCAACAATGAGTCAAAATATTCTAATTAGGCCAACCTCAGTGTTCATGGCTATTAAGAATGTTTTCATAATAACATGTGTTCAAGGTAACATGTTCAGTGATATCTGTGGTCTCTCATATTGTATTTAATCTTGAACTCCACGTTTATAGAAGTTGTTCTGTGATTTTAAACAGCATATAATTACAAGCAGACTCCAAATAATTTTGCAAGTTTTTGTGAGTGGATGAAGTTATGAAATAATACATCTAGAACAGCTCTGTCTGATAGGACTTGCTGCAATTATGGAAATGTTCTGTATTTGCACTGACTATATAGTGCTACTGAACACTTGAAATGTTACCAATGGAACCAAGGAACTGATTTTTAAATCTTATTTAATTCAACCAATTTAAATTGGAATGGCCACATATTTCCAGTGTACACTGTATGGGAAAATGCAAGTCTAGAGGCTGGCACTTACTGAGTGACCAGAGGACCAGCTACACCACCATCACAAGGGAGCTTGTTACACACTGGGAATCAGGGCACTCTGAATCAGAACACATGTGAACAGATTCTCCAGTTGATTCAAAGCTCTTTTTAAAATTTGGGAAGGAGTTATGTAGTGGTGTTGTCTATGTTTCACCGTTTCAAAATGTAATGGAGAAAGCACAAACATAAATCTCGATATTGCTTTTCTGGGTAAAGAGTCTGTGACTCTATCTACTAAAAACCAACCATTTTTACAAACGTTACAAAGCTAGGCAATGAATTGATTTCCAAATATCCAGATGTTTGGCATTATGCTTCCAAAACATACAACCCCACGCCCCTTCATATGAAAATTTGCCTCCAGATGTCTGGCATTATGGAGGTGCCAGTATGTCCTTCGGAGCTACTCATGGCTAATTTACTCACTTTACACTGGTGAATTTCCATGATGTTCTGTAAAGAAAAACAAGTGCTGCTTTTTCGAAATGTTTTCTGTTATAAGAGGCAATTAAGCTCGTTAAGGGAGGTGGCCACTGAAGTGTAGTGTTGTGCCTCTGCTTTTGCCATTTCCTACACACAAACCAGAAACCTCAACTCCCCAGAGAAGGAGAATTAACACCACCCAAAATGGAAAACAGATTATCTCGAGCTAAGCCACCGCATCTTTTCTTTAATGTTTTAGTTTGGGAGTGTTTTAAATATAGGCAGCTTTAAAGTAGGATTGTAACATATTCTCTCCAGCAGTCTACTGTTGAGCAAATAACATTTTTATGTCCTGTATTAATCTGTTAATAAAGATTGTTTATTCAGTTAGTTTATTTTGACTTTGGGAGACACAGAAAACTGAATTTTCTTCTAACAGGGTGGAAATGAGCAAGGAAATTTCCAGTAGAGGAAGTTGGAAGGGCAGAGGAATACAGGTGATGGGGAAGCATCCTGCGCACATTAGAGAAGGATGAAGGTGGGTTAGCTTATTGGGAGGCAGAGCAGTGTGGAGATTGGTTCACTATATTTGTGTAGTCTCAGGATCAGGTGCTCAAAAGAGTTGCCTGTAAGTCCTTCTATTTTTATTTATTTATTTATTTATTTATTTATTTATTTATTTATTTATTTTTGTGTGTGGGCCAGCTTCACTCTTTCTCCACAGGTGTAAATACACTGTTTTAGCTCTTTTCAAGCTTCCCACCCCAAGACCAATGCTAAGCTAACAGATAATTTAGAAGCAGTTAGGTGAGAATTCTTTTTAAATTCCTGCCCTCCAACTACATATGTCTTGTATAAAATCCTGTTTTACTCTCTTTTTCTGCCATTTCAGTGGGAAGGCATTTCATTTTTTGTCCCAGAGAAATCTTCTCACCTATGTTCAAGATAATATACTCTCCACTTCCTCAAGTAACTTAATATATGAACTGATCCCTCTTTCTACCAATACTTAAGTGTAGCCTTCAGTAACTTGTTCCCTTTTATAGATAAAAAAAGTACATATATCTAACATTAAAAATATATATGAAGAAAGAAAACCTCTCTTGATGTTAAACAATAGCCACTTCTTTCTTCTATATTTTATTTATTTTTATTTTTTAAATATATTTTTATTTATTTCTGAGATGGAAGGGAGAGAGGCAGAGAGAGACAGAAATATCAATGATGAGAGAGAATCATTGAGTGGCTGCCTCCTGCAGGCCTCACATTGGGGACTGGGCCCACAACCCAGGCATGTGCCCTTGACCAGAATTGAACCCAGGACTCATCAGTCTGCAGTGTAATGCTCTATCCACTGAACACCACCAGCTAGAGCTCTTCTGTATTTTAGAACCAAACAAATGAAAGTGTTACCAATTTTTACAGTCCTTTCAAACCACTGCAATTTGATTTTCTCTATTTTCTTTAAAACTTTCCCAATATAGTTCCAGTAATCTATTATTAAAAGCTGTGTGCACGCACGCTTTACTTTCTATCTTACCTTAACCTGTCTGTACTATTTCATTCCAATTCATTACCCTTTCCTTAAGGATACTTTCCCACGAGGTCCCAATGACAAGTCTTTCCTTTTATTTCTGTTTATTTGCTTCCTACTTAATCTTTACATAGCCTCCTTGTTCCCAGTTCTTAGTCTCTTCTTTCACTCTCTTTACATTTCTTCTCTTTGTCCACAATTTCATGTATAGCAGTTACACTGATGAGTAATCTCTCTCCAAAATCTTCTTTTCTGAGATCAGCCCAGTGTATTCAATAAACTATAGAGTATTTCTAACTCATTTTCATAATGATTGCCTTTAAAATCAACATATTCAAAACTTAGCATTTCCCCGCTAAGGAGTCTAGAAGCTCATTCAATAGATTCTCAATCTTGATAAATAAAAACATTTATCTTATTTTGAAAATAAGGAGACCTCTTCAATATCTGCTTTTCCTTTATCTCTCATATTGGAGAATTGTTCTACTTACAGACTATCTCCTAAATATCTCAGGGGTTTTCTCTGATTCTATACTTTGTTGGCTTGGCTTCTGATTTTGATCAAGCCTTAATATCCTCTTATTATTGATTATTGCAGAAACTGGTTAACTAGACTCAAGGTCCCTGTACACTTACCTTTCCCGTTCTTAAGTATAAAAAGACATTCTATATCCCTATTAATTTTTTTCAGTGTCTCTATTTCTTGTTGAAATCCAAACTTCTTAGCATAACATACATGTCCTTAGTGTAATGCATATACTCCTGCACCTTACTCTATCTTGCCCACCCTAGGTAATCTACATCTAGTTCTCCTGCAAGTGCTATGCTCTCTGACACCAGAGGCTATGAAATCCCCTTATCTTAGTCCACTAAGGAGGAGGATGGTAATTAGGAAATTAATTGTTATCAAATTCTTGCTTATCCTTTAGGCTTAAAAAAGTTTGTCTGCGGGCTGAAGAATTGCAGGTGCAATTCTGGTCACTCAATTCTGGTTGAGAGTACATACCTTGGTTGCAGAACTTTGCACATGGCATTTCCTATATTATAATACTCTCCCTCTCCTCCCCCCCCCAATTTTTGCCCTTTGGGTGATCTCATATATCCCAGTATCTTTTAATAGTACCTCATTGTCAGACCTTCCCTACCACTGTACAGTGGTACCTCGAGATATGAGTTTAATTCATTCTGTAACCTTGCTCTTATATCAGGTTGCTCATATCTCAAAGCAAATTTCCCCATTGAAATCAATTGAAATGCCATTAATCCATTTCAGCCCCCCAAAATGCCACCCCAGTTGTTTTTGAATAAGAAAAATGTATTTATAAATGACAAATATTGTATAAAAACATAATAAAGGAGAATATAAAGGAATAAACTGGTTTTATAAAGTGTATTTACCTACTCGTTACACTCTTAATGCTACACTTTATCCCTAAACTGAATGTAACTTAACTAATCTTCACTGAACTTAATTGCTACTGGTCTTTGCATTTTTGGCCAATTTCAAAAAAAAAAAAAAAGGTGTTCATCGAGGTTTGCCTCTTCCTCCCTTTCAGAATGTTTCTGAAATGGGTGAGGCAAGTTTCATCAACAGCTCCGATGCACGACCAGTAGCAACTTTTTCGGTGTGTTACATTTCCAGGAAGTGTGACCCACATTCCTAAGATCTCCTTTATCTCACTTGTAGAGATCTCCTCCATCTCTGGCTCCTCCTCGAAACCAATTTCTTGGAGAACCTCTGCATGTTGCTGAGACTGCAACTCTTGTAACTCCTCCGTGGTGAGTTCCAGAGAGTGCTCCTCGACGAGCTCATTCGCGTCTCTCTCATCCACCTCCAGGTCCATGGATTTTCCCAGAGACACTCTCTCCTCTTCCACTGGCACCTTGGGTTCAAATCCTTTCTAAGGTCCTTTCGGCTACGGCTTCAGGCCACAGCTTCTTCCATGCAGAGGTCAAAGTCCTCATTGTAACACTCAGCCAGGCCTGATCAATAATTCTGAGGCATATCCCGATGTTAAAGTGGTTCTTCCAGAATTCTCGAAGGGTGAGGTTTGTGTTCTCTGTCACCTCAAAGCAGCGCCTGAACAGGTGCTTGATGTACAGCTTTTTAAAATTAGAAATCACCTCCTGATCCATGAACTGCAGGATAGGAGTGGTGTTGGGAGGTAGGTAGACAACCTTTATAAACTTGAACTCTTCGAGAAGTTCATCTTCAAGCTTTAGTGGGTGAGCAGGAGCATTGTCGAGGACAAGGAGAGCTTGCATGGTTAGGTTGTTTTCCTGTAGATATTTCTTAACCGAAGGGCCAAAAACCAGGTTTACCCACTCCACAAAGAACTGCCTGGTGACCCATGCTTTCGGGTTTGCCCTCCACATAACTTGTAGTTTATCGTTTAAATTCTTATGTGACTTAAAGACTCTGGGGTTTTCCAAATGGTATATGAGCAGAGGCTTGATCTAACAGTGCGAGAGTTAGCCTATCCTTCATGGGTTTGTGGCCTGGCATCGCCTTCTCCTCTGCCATTATATAAGCCCTATCCGGCATCTTCTTCCAGAAAAGCCCTGTCTCCTCACAGTTGACGACTTTCTGGGGGATATATCCTTTGGCTTCTATCAGTTCGGAAAAAGTTTTGAGGTAATCATCAGCTGCTTTCACATCTGAACTTGCTGCCTCTTCATGCCTGACGATGGAGTGAATGCCGGACCTTTTCCTGAAGTTATCAAACCATCCTCTACTGGCTTTAAATGAGTCTTGATGCTTCGTCCGTGGAAGTGCGTGGGGTCTGCTCCAGCAAATGACCATAAATCGCTCACGCCTTCTCGCATATGATGCCCTGTGTTAATGTATCTCCTTTAAGCTGCTTCCCCGTCACCCACACCATCAGTAGATTCTCCATCTTTTCATGGAGAGAGCTATGGAGCTTAGAAATTATTGTAACGCCCTTAGCTGGTGTTATACCCTTTATCGACTCCTTCTGTTTAAGCACAGTGCATATCGTTGAAGTACTGTGCCCGTACTGCCTCACCAAGTCAGCCACTCACACACCTTGCTCATATTTTTCTATAATTTCACCCTTTAATTCAATAGACATCATAATCTTCTGAGCACTGACCTTTCCACTCGCTTTCTTCAGACCCATGGTTATAAAAAGAAATGTGATAAAGTATGTAAATGAACAAAAGATGCTTTGACAAGGAGGTAAACAAGCACACTGACTGAGGCATGAGAAACTATGAGACGCTGGAGTCGCGGTAAACTGGTGGGTCGTGTGCAGCCAGCCGATCCGCGAGATTACTTGTATCTCAAATGTTGCTCATATTTCAAAGCAAAAAATCGCTTCCTTGACGGCTCGGACTCGTATCTCAAAAATCTCATATGTTAGGGCACTCAGATCTCGAGGTACCACTGTATTATCCAATACCCTATTTTATTAACTTAAAAATTATTTTATTGTAATAAAAACAGCTATCATAAGATCAGTTAAGTATGTAATACAGTATTGTCATCTTCGGGGCCCACTGCTGTACAGTAGATCTCTAGAACTTATTTATCCACCATAACTGAAGTATGATACCTATTGATTAGCAACTCTACTTTCTCCTGGCCTCTGGCAACTACAATTCTACTCTGTTTCTATATGTTTGACTATTACTATTTCAGATACCTCATATAATGGAATAATGTAGTATTTGTCCTTTGACTGGCTTATTTCACTTAGCATAAAGTCCTCAAGTTTCATTCATGTTGCTGCATATGGCCTTATTTTCAACAGTGTGGAAATCCTTCAAAAAATTAAAACTAGGACTACTATATATTCCAGCATACCACTTCTAGGTATTTAACCAAAATAATTGAAATCAGGATCCCGAAGAGATATTAGCACACACATTCATTGTAGCATTATTGACAATAGCCAAGATGTGAAAATAACCTAAATTTCCAGTGATGGATGAATGGATAAAAAAAAATATGGTATATACATACAATGGAATATTATTCAACCCTATTTATTTTTATCATAATATTTTTAAAACTTATTTTATTGATTTTTTACAGAGAGGAAGGAAGAGGAATAGAGAGTTAGAAACATGGAAAAGAAAGAAACATATTCTGCACATCCCCTACTGGGGATGTGCCCGCAACCAAGATACATACCTTGACCAGAATCGGACCTGGGACCTTTCAGTCCGCAGGCTGACGCTCTATCCACTGAGCCAAACTGGTCTTGGCCATAATATATATATATAATATATTTTATTAATTTTTTACAGAGAGGAAGAGAGAAGGATAGAAAGAAACATCGATGAGAGAGACATCGATCAGCCGCCTCCTGCACGCCACACACTGGGGATGTGCCCACAACCAAGGTACATGCCCCCGACCGGAATTGAACCTGGGACCTTTCAGTCAGCAGGCCGACACTCTATCCACTGAGCCAAACCAGTTCTGGCCATAATATTTTTTGTCTGTTCATATTTTTAGTATCAGTCTCTCTAAATTGAATTTTCATGAGGGGTGGCACAATGGTACTTTATTCATAAAGATATAACTAGCACCTCACACAGAGTAGGTATTCAAATACTTATTGACTAGGTAAACAAAAGACTTTTACTTTAGAGACAAGAAACATAAGCTGAGTTCACAACCACGAAAGAAAACCATTGTTTAAATCTTAAAATGTTGAAATGCCTAATCACACCCTATAGGCAGAAAAAAAAAGGCATTTACATAATCATGCCCATTTCAACATATCTTATGCTTACACAAGCCTGCATTTCCTATAATGAACATGATGTAGTAATGAAGCTTTTGCAATTATTTTCTATGTCAAATTTATCAGGTGGCTGATTTGCAAATAAAGTCTTTATTATTTCTCATGTCTTTTTAGTTTTAATAGTAAAAATTGACATATCTATCGTGATGGGTTGCTTTCTTTTTCACATTATAATATCAGGGAGGGGGCAATTAGTTATTGTTTTTGAAGAAAGAACATAGCCATAAGTTTTCTCTAGAATCTATAATAAAGAAGAAAAAAAAAAGACTAAAGCAGTTTTAAAATTTAGTATCAGATAATGGCATATGTCATCTTGTGTATGCCTAAGAAAGCACCTTAGCTAAGAACTGTTAAGAAGTAAGTAACTAAACAGGCAGCAGAAAATCTAAGGGTAACGAAGTATTCACCACATAAAAAATTTTTGCTAGCTTTCTAATATACAATTTATATTCACATGTATTTCTGCCTCTTTTGCCATATGCGGAAGATATATTGAATATGTTTCTACTGAATAAGTTATTTTTCACTTCTAGTGAAGCCTAGTCTTTTCTTCTTTCTCTTCTCTCTCTCTCTCTCTCTCTCTCTCTCTCTCTCTCTCTCTCTCTCTCTCTCCCTCTCCCCCCTGCTCCCCGCCATGCATGAATTTCATGCACTGGGCCACTAGTATATTATATATGCACACACATATACAGATACACATATCAAAATAAAGTTAACAATAATGAATGAAATAATAATAAATGGTACATTTAAAAGGTGTTGATGTTTCTTCTTTACCATGAGATGTGCTATCAATAGAAATTTTAATTAATACTTTAGAAACAGCTGTTTGTCCAGTATACTTAAATTTTCTTGGGTGTTTGCTTATTTCAGTTAGCCAATTTAAATTAATCTGAAAGCTTGATAACTCTTTTACATCAAATTTAATACTCTACCAACAATCTTAGATTATCCTGTATATATTAGTGGAGAGGTTTATTTGCATTGAGTTGGCACTGAACATTCCTAGTGCTAGGCTGAATTTAGATATAAAAGATTCCTGTATTAACTCTTGGTCGAGAATATGTTTATATACTTTCAGAAAACAACTCCAAGACCAAGTGGACTCCTGCAACAGAGAGGAACTGACAGGTCTGCGCCAAACACGAAGGCAAGAGGAGAAACAGTCCAGAGATGGAAGACACTGACAATGCCTTGCCTTGTGAGCAGTTAGCAGCTGAGCATCGCTACAGGATGCCCAGGACCAAACCAGAGAGGGTCAGACCAGCATCGCCACCATCTGTCCAGTATCCAGATACCATTGATGACATGTACACATAAGGAACTGTCTGACATTGAAACTGGGACTCAAAGCTATCAGACATTGAAATTGGGAGTCAATCATTTTTCTTTTGCTCTTGTGGGTTTATTTCTAGCCTACAGGGGCAAGATGTTTTTAAAGACAAGAAACAGGGGGCAGAAGGGATGAAGCAGATTCAGAGGCAAAGAAGCAATGAAGAGACTGTCATGCTACAGTGGGAAGGCAGGGGAAGTTGGGAAGGAGGGGCCTATAGGAGATCAACGGGAGGACTTGTATGCATGTATGTGTAGGCATAGCCAGTGGATACAGGGCAATGGGCAAAGGCAGGGGGTGGGGAAGGACGGATGAGGGCATACACTGAGGGTAGGGAGGGCAATAGGGGGAAAATAATAATAAATAAATATTTTTTTTAAAAAGTGTTCATGTTTATATCTCAATATTTGTTTATTTTCATTGGTGATGCTAATCTAAGATAAAACAATGCTGATTTTTAATTTGATTGGGAAAGCATATTATAAATTATCTCAAATGAATATGCAATTTTAGGGTGTAACTTCATTGTTTTTCTAATTACTTTGTAATAATTAATTTTAGAAAATAAAGTTTATTAAAAGTCTAATATGATACAAATGACCACACTGGATCAAATCAAATAATCTATTTTCAGTATTGTAACAAATGTGACCCATGGTACATTCTTAATTGATATTAATTAAAATGATAAATGTATGACATTGGTAGAAAACATTGTCTTTTGTAAGACATATCGAGATTATATGGGTTGCAAGTAAACCAAAAAGTACTGATTAAATTATGCTTGAGATGTGCAGCAACTTATTAATCATATAGTTTAGTCAAGTAGAGTTGGGTTCAATGAAATCACCAGATCATATACTCTTTCAGTTTTTCCATGCAGTGTCATTCTCAAACTTGATGTGGCAGCAAGATGGGTAATACTATCTCTAGGTATATATTATCTTATGTTCAAATTAAGCCAGGAAGGAAGAAAGGGAGAAAGGAGGGAAGGAAGGAAGGAGGAAAGGGGGAGGGGAGAAGAAGGAGGGAGGAAAAGAAGGAATATTTGTTTTTCAATAGTCAATTCAAAGCTACTATTTTATTTTCTACTCTCAACTGTGAAGGACTAGCCCTCCTGCCATAAACTACATAATTGGACAAAAATATAACATAATCATTCACAGGGTTTTATTAGGTGCACTACAGGATTATGATTTCTTCAAGGAAGTTTTTTGCATGGCACAGAGGATAGGAGAATCAACATAGCACATTTGTATCAATGAGATGAGAAGACAGAGAAACACAAACTATAACAGAGAATAAAATGGAAATTCTAAAGCTTCATACTATACTACTGATATTAAAATTATCATTGTATCATCATAACATAAAGTTTCACTGCAGAATAAAAAGAAGTTACAGGTAAATACAAGAAAAAAGAGACTATCCCAAACTCACGAAGAGAGAAAAAAAAAAAGGCCGAAAAACCTTAGCAATATAACCTAGCTTAAAAATCCATGTAACTGGCCATAACTGGTTTGGCTCAGTGAACAGAGTGTTGGCCTGCAGACTGAAAGGTCCCTATTTCAATTTCCGTCAAGGGCATGTACCTTGGTTGCAGGCAGATCCCTAGTAGGGGATGTGCAGGAGGCAGCTGATCAATGATTCTGGCTCTCTCTCCCTCTCCCTTCCTCTCTGTAAAAAAAATCAATAAAATATATATTTTTTAAAAATCCATGTAACTGAAGTACCAGAAAGCAAGAAAAAAAATTTAGAAAAAATATTTAAATAAATAATGGTTGAACATATTTTGAATTTGATAAAAATCTATAAACATACAACCCCCAAAACCTTAATGAATGCAGTAGGATAATCACAAAGAATAGTACACCAATGATTTGCATAATGAAAAGTTTGAAAATTAATTAAAATTTTTAAAATCTTAAAACCAAAACAATAACAGACACATCACTTACAGGTGAACAACAGAAATATAACCAAAGACTTTTCATCTGACCCAATGCAAACTAGATGATCAAAGAAAGGCAACTAAAAGAAAAAATTGTATTTTTCTAAATATTTAAACTCAACAAAAAAGAACAGCACTTCAAATATGAATATTTATATAGACAAACTGAAGTAGTGTGTCACTGGCAGATGAGCACAATAAGAAATGCTAAAAGAAGGAATTCAGACAAAGAGAAATAATACCAGGACAAGACAAAGTGGAAAGCACAAACATATGGCTAAGTGAAAAAACATTTTTTTCCCTCTAGTTTTTAAGTTATTTCAAAGATAAATTGACTATTGAGAGCAAAAATAACACTGTCCTGTGAGGTTTATAACGTATCAAGATGGAAAATGTATAATGATTGAAAAAAAAAAAGATGGGAGGAAAGAAAGGGAAATATATTGTTTAAAAAGACAAAAACATGAGCATGCACCTCACAAAAGAAAAAAAAATATATATATATACACATACACACACACACACACACACACACACACACACACACATACATACATACTAGTGCCCCTGTGCATGAAATTCATGCACAGGATATCCTCAGCCCAGCCTGTACCTTCTTCAGGTGGACATTCCTCTTGCTATATGGGATTGCTAGCTCTTAACTGCTTGCCTGATCACCCCTAACTGCTCTCCCCTGCTGACCTGATCACCTCTAAATGCCTCTCCTCTGCCAGTTTGATCGCCCCTGCCCCTAACTGCCTCTACCTCCGCTCTTACAATCATGCCTTTGTCTGGAAGAAAGTTGGATGTCTAAAAGATGGCCAGTCAACCCAGTCTAATTAGCACATTACCCTTTTATTAGTATATATCAAAGGTGGCAAACTCATTAGTCAACAGAGCCAAATATCAACAGTATAATGATTGAAAGCCAAATTTTTGAGAGCCAAATTTTTTAAACTTAAACTTTTTCTAATGCTGCTTCTTCAAAATAGACTCGCCCAGGCAGTGGTATTTTGTGGAAGAGCCACACTCAAGGGGCCAAAGAGCCTCATATGGCTTGTGAGCCACAGTTTGCCAGCCATGGTATAGATAGAGGATAGAGGATAAAAATGCTTAAATGGGAGTGAGGGGAAGCCTTTTTTAGCAGGAGGAGATGCTCTTGGCAGACAAAAATACACAATACCTATATCTGGACTGATAGCCAGCTATATATATTATGCTGACAAACTGATAATTAAAAAATTGAACCTCTGCCGAGACCGGTTTGGCTCAGTGGATAGAGTGTCAGCCTGTGGACTGAAAGGTCCCAGGTTCAATTTCGGTCGGGGGCATGTACCTTGGTTGCGGGCACATCTCCAGTGTGGGGCGTGCAGGATGCAGCTGATCGATGTCTCTCTCTCATCGATGTTTTTGACTTTCTATCCCTCTCCCTTCCTCTCTGTAGAAAATCAATAAAATAGAGATTTCTGGGCGGAATCCAAGATGGTGGCATAGGTAAACACCTACACTGCTGCCTCACACAACAATTTCAAAACGACAACTAAAAGACAGAATGGACATCATCCAGAACCACAGGAAAGCTGGCTGATTGTAAGTTCTACAACTAGAGGGAAAGAGGGGGGGCTCACAGAGACCCAGAGGAGGTGCAAAAAGCTGAGGTACAGAGACACGTGCGTGAAGAGAGCAGGTGCCAGAGTGCCTGGCTGGTTTTCTCTGACGGGAGGGAGACAGAGACTCTCAAAGGCATTGAACCCCCTTATCCTACGACACTAAACCCCAGATCCAGCCGAAACTCATAAGGAGGGAGCTTGGACTGTGAAAAGGGAGAAGTGGATGGAAATTTAGGGGAGTCGCAAAAGATCAAAGGCCTGGTGGCGCACACGGCACTGCGCACAGGACAGATTGCTAATTGTGCCGCTGGCTTTCTCAAGTGGGCGGGAGACAGACCCTCCCAACTGTGCCACTTTTGAGTCCACTAAGTCCCTGTTTTGGGTGAAACCCTGGGGACCTAGACTCATGTGGTCCTGGTGCACAGGGGAGCCAGAGGGGCAGCTGTTAGAGGCACTGTGGGGGTGCGCACACAAGGACTGCTCAAGTGATTACCCAGTCATGTAAGACACAGAGGCCGTGGAGGGTGGGGCCGACTGGAAGGCAAGGTGGTCCCTTAAGCCCTGAGACTCCACCCATCCCAAGCTCAACAGAGGCTTCTTTGGTTTAGCAAGTCTGGTATCATAAAGTTGAATTCAACACAGAAGTTCCCCCGGCATAGTGAAAATGCCGAAACAAGGGAAGGGATCACAAACAAAATAAATGGAGGAAAAAAACGACTGGATATAGTGTTCAAAACCACACTTATAAGGTTTTTCAAGAATATGCTAGAAAAGTTGGATAAATTTAGTGAGACATAAGAAGAGATGAAAAAGGACCAACTAGAGACACTGACTGAAATAAAAAATATTATACAGAGTCCTAACAGCATACTAGAGGATGCCAAGAATCAAGTCAAAAATTTGAAATATAAAGAAGCAGAAAACATTCAACTGGAAAAACAAGAAGAGAAAAGAATCCAAAAATGTGAAAATAATGTAAGGAGACACTGGGACAGCTTCAAGCATACCAATATCAGAATTGTGGGGGTGCCAGAAGAGAGAGAGCAAGATACTGAAAACCTATTTAAAGAAATAATGACTGAAAACTTCCCACATCTGGTAAAAGAAATAGACTTACAAGTCCAGGAAGCACACAGAACCCCATATAAAAGGAATCCAAAGAGGACAACACCAAGACATATCATAATTAAAATACCAAGAGCAAAAGACAAAGAGAAAATATTAAAAGCAGCAAGAGAAAAATAGTTCATTACCTACAAGGGAGCACCCATACGATTGTCAGCTGATTTCTCAACAGAAACAATCCTGGCCAGACGGGAGTGGCAAGAAATATTCAACATGATGAATAGGAAGAACCTACAACCAAGAATAATCTACCAAGCAAAGCTATCATTCAGAATTGAAGGGCAGATAAAGAGCTTCACAGAGAAGAAAAAGCTAAAGGAGTTCATCAACTCCAAACCAGTATCATAGGAAATGCTGAAAGGTACTCTTTTAGAAGAGGAAGAAGAAAAAGGTAAAAGCCAAAAAATTATGGACAAATACATATCTATCAACAAGTGAATCTAAAAATTAAGTGAATTAAAAATTTGATCAACAGAATAAACTGGTGAATATAATAGAATCAGGAGCACAGAAAGAAAGTAGACTGATAATTCTCAGGGGGACAAAAATCATAAAGCATCAAACAGACTGTGAAATTACAGCAGAAAGATTAAAGTTAGGTGAGGTAAATAAGTGATCAATCAAAAGACTTGTATGCATGCATATAAGCATAACTAATGATCACAGAGACTGGGGGGTTGGGGTATGCCTTGGAGGGAAGAGGGGTAATAGGGAGATATGTATAAAAAATAATAAAAATTAATTAAAAGAAAAAGAACTGGAAAGCAAAAAAAGAAAAGGAAATCAATAAAATATATTTAAAAAAAATTGAACCTCTTTCTTACACCTTATACCAAAGAGCTTTTGCCCTTAAAACCCCTCCTCAGCCCCACTTTAGGTTCTGCCTTTGCAGTTCACCAAGATTATATAGATTTTTTACAGAGAGGAAGGGAGAGGGATAGAAAGTCAGAAACATCAATGAGAGAGAGACATCAATCAGCCTCCTCCTGCACACTCTGCACTGGAGATGTGCCCGCAACAAGGTACATGCCCCCGACTAGAATCAAACCTGAGACCCTTCAGTCTGCAAGCCGACGCTCTATCCACTGAGCCAAACCGGTCTTGGCAAGATTAGGTTCTGATTGGACAGTTTCTATGCCAGTCAGGGTCAAAAGCTCTACCTCCTAAGCAGCCATGGGATCCTGGCAGTTCACCCAGATTTGGTTCTGATTGGTTGGTTTCTATGCCAGTCAGCATCTCTAGGCCTATCTCCAGACCTCATCAGCAGACCCCACAGTTGCTGGCAAGGCCAGAGGAGAAAGAGATTCATGAATGATCAACAGCTTCCAAGGAGGCTCTGGATCAGACCCTGCTTTTCTCTCCGGGCCTCTCTCCAGGCCTAATATGTAGCTCCCTTGTCAGTCAGTGCTGTGTTGCTGCCTCTGCAGCCATGGTAGTCAGCCACTGCAAGAATGACTTCCATGGTGCCTACCCAGCAGTGACTGCCATGGGGGCTGCTTCTCTCTCTGGGCCCCACCTCTCTCTTTCTCTCTGAGAGTTCAGCAAATCAGCCTGCTTTCCACCCTAGCCTGCTGTGCACACAACCTGGTATTTGGTCGTTTTGTATGTTACGGACCCTGGCTCTTTATATATATAGATATGGTTCATCAATAGTGCATGATATAATGCTAAATATTGTTAGTTAACAGCAAGATATATATTAAAACCACGATATGATTTTGTGATACTTGCACTAGAATGGCTAAAATATAAAAGAACTACAACACCTAATGTTGGTGAGGATGGCGAGTATCACATGACACAAGCTTTTTGGAAATATGTCTGGATTCTTGTCTCAAAGTAAATCATACACCTCTCCTGGCAATTCCACTACTACATGTCTGCCCAAGATAAAAGAAACATGTGTCCCCAGAAAGATTTTGGGATATGCTGAGGCTAGTAGCTTTATTTACAAAGGCCTTTCAATACAAGAAACAACACAAATATCCCTCAACAGAAGAAAGAAACAATATGTGATATATATTCAACAATAAAAAAGGAGTAAGTTGATAAAACATGCAACACCATAGATAAAAGTAAAGATTATGCTAAATAAAATATGTCAAATAGCTCTAGCTTATTTGACTCAGTGGATAGAGCATCAGCCTGTGAACTGAACACAGAATGAGAGTGGAAGAGATTTCACACTGAATAAAATCAATGAAAGTGATAATAAATTGAAACTGGGAAAATTTAATAATCTTCAAATTATAATGAAAATACTAAATAAGCTATAAAAGTAAGATGTAGAAATTCAAACTTCACTTATCAATAGGGATAAAGCAGGTGAATATCATCCTATCTAATAAAAGAATAATATGCAAATTGACATTACCTCCGCTACACCCACCAGCCAATCAGAGTGAGTATGCAAATTAACCCAACCAAGATGGCTACAGCCACAGAGAGAGCAGGAGGGAGGCTTGGGTTGGCCTTAGCGATGGAGGAAGCCAAGCGCCTAGGCCTCCGCTTAAGACAAGTTTCAATGGCTGTGCACTAGAAGGCTTAGCTCCACTCCAGGCTACAAAGTTTCAATTGTAGAAAATAAATAAATCCCAGATACCAGGGCCTCCACTAGGGTCTCTGCTTGGGTTGCCACAAGCCCCTTGCCCAGGCCACCCCATGCCCCAAGTGAACAACCACCCTGATCCAGGACACCTTTCAGGGCAAACCAGCTGGCCACCACCTATGCACCAGGCCTCTATCTTATCTAATAATAGAGTAATATGCAGATTGAACATCACTCCAATACACAAGATGGCTGCCCCATGTGGTCAAAAGATCCTTCCCCCATGTGAACACAAGATGGCCACCACCAGATGGCCAGCAGGAGAGGGTAGTTGTCAGGGACCAGGCTTGCAATGGAGGGCAGTTGTGGGTGATCAGACCAGAAAGAGAGGACAGTTGGGAGGGACCAAGCCTGCAAAAGAGGGCAGTTTGGGGTGATCAAGCCTGTAGGGGAGGGCAGTTAGGAGTGACTAGGCTGGCAGAGGAGGGAAGTTGGGGGTGATTAGGTCTGCATGGGAGGGTAGAAAGTGGTGACCAGACCTGCAGGGGAGCAATTAGGCATCAATCAGGCTGGCAGAGGAGTGGTTAGGGGGTGATCAGGCTGGCAGGCAGAAGCAGTTAGGGGCAATCAGGAAGGCAGGCAGATGAGCAGTTGGGAGCCAGCAGTCCTGGATTGTGAGAGAAATGTCTGACTGCCTCTTCAGGGCCCATCCAGGTAGGATCCGGTCTGAACAGGCATTTGGACATCCCTCAAGGGGTCCCAGATTGGAGAGGGAGCAGGCAGGAATTTGTTCCTCCCAGGTAAACAAATTTTTGCATTAGGCCTTTAGTTATATAATAAAGGTGGTCCTTTTAGCATATTAGTTTGAAGTGATATATTTATTGCAACAACAGGGATAGAAGTCTAGAAGCACATAAATGAATATTGCCAGTAGTTTATATTTCATTCATATATAATATTCTAGACTGTAAAATCTAGAATTAATAAAATTTGAACCACACATTAAAGGTCTCTACTTATTTTTCTGCTTTTCTCAATTATAGATGGAATTAAACATTTTTTTTATATATTTGGATAGCTATTTGTTCACATTATTATAAAAGTTACTGCAATTTATTTTTAGTTAGTTGTTACAGTTGCCATCTGCTAATCTCTCCTATTAGATTAGACATTGAAAAATAGGAAGTTGGGGTTATTTATTTTCTAAGCCCAGTATCTAGCATGGAGCTTGCCCCCAAATGTGTGTTGTTGTTTTTTTTTTAATTTTAAGGTATTTCATTTAAACTGCCAATATATTTTAATGAACAATTTTATGAGCCATTAAGAGTCATAATACCTTACTTCCATATGGATGTCATTCAGAATTTGTAGGGAATTTCCAATTGTAGAAAATAAAGCTTACAAACATTTTAGCCCATAAAAAGTCATGTTATCTGTCATATATTATAAAAAAGAAATTCCTTCTTGTATTATGAATTTTCAAAACCTAAGTAGAGTGAAATTGCTTTAAGAAAGCCCTCCCCTCCACTAATATTTTATCATTTTCAAAACCCTTTTTCTTTTGTTTTTTCTTTTATATTGCATCCCCAGCACACTATTCTAGTATTACTAGGGTCTTGATTGCTCGGGTATTACCTCTATAATTTTAGATCTTTTAAAAAATACATATTTTCATTGATTTCAGAGAGAGAGGAACAGGGAGAGAGAGAAAAGTCAATGATGTGAGAGAATCATTTATTGGTTGTCACCTGCATGCCCCACAGTGAGGATTGAACACACAACCCAGGCATGTGCCCTAACTGGAAATTTAACTGTGATCTCCTGATTCACAGGTGGACACTCAACCTCTGAGCCATGCCTGCTAGGTTAATTTTAGGTCTTTATTATTATAATTGAAACAGGAATTCTAGATGAATATAGGTAGGCTTAGGGCATTTTTAGAATTGGGGTCAATGGAAAAACACAGGGCTACAGACTGGAGAAGGTACAGTTCTGTAACACAAAGAAGCCAAGCACAGTTTCATTTCCATAAGATAAGGGAGCAGCAACAGATACATTTTCATAAGACAAGGGAACTGGAAATAGCCAAAAATATATATATTTACAAAATAAAGGAAGACGAAAGTCCAGAGGGAATAGGAGGACAATGAAGGAGAAGGGCCTCAGGAGTTACTATAGTAACCAATTCAAAAAGAAATATTGACCAATCAAAGGGATATCAGGGCACAGGAACTGCAGCCTTTATAAACCATGGAAATAAGAAATTGTAGGTGGGACCCTTTACCCCTCCTCACGTGTGAGTCTTTACTTGTTCTTCAATAAATCTCCACTTTTGTTATACAACCCTCTGTTTGTGGATTCATTTTTCAACTCCAGCAGACAAAGAATCCAGGTTCCAATCCACAAATTCTGTTTTATGATTTTCTCTACAAAAGTCTTTTAAGTTTTACCTAAGGTTTCTTTGAATTTTAGATAATATTGCTTATTTTCTTGGCTTCAGTTATTATCTATATGCTGACAATTCTCAAACCCACTTCTTTTTGCTTCAGTTATTATGTATGCCCTGATAGCTCTCAAACCTATAGCCCTAGATGCGGAAAACCAAACATTGTCTCACTAATAGGACAGGAGACCAGAAGGCTGGTCAACCTTAATTGCTCTGAAAGGTCAAAACTAATCACTCACTGTTGAGTTGAAACATTGTTAGCTGAAGCAGCCTCTACCTAATCACTCATTGTTGAGTTGAAACATTGTTAGCTGAAGCAGCCTCTACCTGTTTGTTTCATGTTAATTTCTGTTCTTGCAATTTCCTGCCTAAAGGCTATGGGTGTGTCCCAAAGTCTTAATAAAAGGGAGAAAAAGACCAGAGCAAGGTAGTCCTTTCTACTAGACTCCAGTGACTAGCGGAAAGCTCCCACCTAACCCACCAATATTGCCAAATTAATGTTTTTCTAGTCTCTCTTTTCATTTGTGTGCGGCCTCCTCCAGAACTCAAACTCTGAACTGGAACCCTGAACTGAGTGGGAAGTGGAAAGGGTTTCCTGTCCACATCTGGCGCCTAACCATGGGACGTCTGGAGGAGAAGGTATTTTTCGCCTAAGAGAGAAGAAAGGAAAATTCACCAAGGAAAATGGTGAGGGAAAATTCACTTAGGAAAAGGTGAGGGGAATTCAACGTACACAAAGCCCATGGATTAACTGCAGAGTCGAGATCTGTAAGTAGGGTGGGAACGTCTTTTTCAGCCAGGTTAATGGGGAATAATTAAGTTATAAATATAAAGTAAACTTTATTATAGACTTAGTTTTCATGCTTAAATTATGTGGTTTCTTGTTCAAATTAAAATCTTAGTTTGCATTTGGAATCTAAAATCTGTAATATGTGAAACTCCACTGCTGAAACTGCCTCTGGTGTGGAGAAATTCAAAGGTGGCAGGAGAGGGCAGTGTTATCTGCTCTCCTGCAATAAGATTACTTAAGGTTTCATTTAAAAATTATAGAAGTACTAGCAGGGAAATGCAAATGTTGGCCAAATTGGGTGCTAGTTATTACTTTGGAAAGTGAAAAAGAAAGAAAAAAAATTAAGATCTGTCCTTATATTTTAAGCATGAAAAGAAATTCACCCAGATCTGTTACTGATGCTTTCCCCCAAGTAAGCAGGATGTAGGGGAAGGGAGAGATACATGACGATCCAACATGAAAGTCCACTCTCTCAGTATACAAATTTAAAGTCTCCTTTCTCACCATGAAAACGTTTTAAAAATTTAGAGATGTGTCTGGAATTTCTGTACTCATGAGGAGAGAAGCCCACCTTAAAAACAAATGCAAGCAATTGTCCACCTTTTTGGACATATTAGACAGGGTTTTAAGTTGGAATCTCTCCACAAAAGCTGCAGAAAAAGAAAAACCCAGAACTGGTCTTTATTTCGTAAGAAAGGTGGCATAAAGGAACCAAAAGGAAAAGATTTTGTGTTATTAATATAGGAACTGCTAAATATTTGACTTTCCAGCTTTAAAAATTCAAGATTCAAATTAAGTTGGAAGAAAATAAAATTTCTCTAATAATTAGGAATTCAAAATATGTTGTTTATTGGACTAATTAAGAGAGGATTAATTCTGTGATCCCAACCAAAATATTTTTATGCAAAAACTAGTTTAAATATAATTGATATCTTAAGCTAATTATAAAAGGTATTATAATCTTTAAATCATATATGAATATGTATATTTCATGTTTTTTTCATGTTAAAATTTCAAGGTTCTAACAGAGAAGATTCTTGGAATGCTCCATGGGACCGGAGTAATATAAGAAATTTGTTTTCGCTTCTTAAAGGAAATAATTTAAATTTAACCAATCTAATATACTTGAAATTGCATGGAAAACTTTATCAAATAAGAATTAATAACTATATTTTAAATGTTATGAAGGCTTTGGTCTCTAAGAAGGGCAAAATGAAATAACTAAATATTTCTTAAAATTCCAACAGCAGAATTTAAAATAACAAAATCCCGTAGTCCTCTAATTCTTAAGCTAGAAGCAGGGTAACATTTTGGCTTGTGAATCACACATAAACATTTACTAAATTTGCTTTGCTTTTAAAATGAAGATACCTACTTTAATTACTTAAATCAAAGTTTCCAGCTAAATAAAAAGTGAATGTCTTTGTATTCTAATAAAGTAACTAAGACCTTGTCTATATAAAAAGAAATTGACAGCCAGTTTACAATTGAATTGCCATAACCCAAAGCAAAGAATATCCTTACATATTACTCTACAATGTTATTATAATTTTTGATATTTTACAACAGTATATTGTACAAATATCCCAAACAAGCTTACAATCTAATCCTTTGAATGTTTGGTAGCAATTTTTAAAAGATCATGAAAGTAATTTAGGCAGTGCTCAGGGCCTACTTAAGAATGCAAATAGTCCTTTCCACTAATATTTACAGGATAAAACTAAGATTATTGTTAGAATATTAAATTTGACATTAAATAGTAGTCAAGTTTTCAAATTAATTTAAATTGGCTATTTGAAATAGTGAATATTCAAGAAAATTTAATTGTACTGGAAAAAAGTTGTTCCTAAAATATTAACTAAAATTTATATTGGTAGTTCATCACCAATAGAAATGTAAAATTGGTAAAATTGCTTAACATGTAATAAACATAAAACAGTCATATTTTTGTGCTAAAAAATTAAATTTTAAAGTCATCAAGACTGCATTATAAAGAAGTCTCCTAATAATTAAATAAAAAAAGGGGGGATAGTACAGTAATATTATGTAAGGAAAAGTATCCTGTAAGCAAATTACATCTAGAATTTTTTTTTTTTACTTAATAGCAAGACACCCATGAAAAACATACATAGTATCAAAATAAGCCAAAGGAAAATCATTTGGGCAAAAATAAAAAGGATCCCAAGTCAAATTTATAGAAAAAATTCCTTTACTAACTTTTGGTTGAGAATATTTTTGTACATTTTCAGAAAAACAATTCCAAGACCATGTGAGTTCCTACAACAGAGAATGCTCCAGCTATGAAGACAACAGGAGAAATGGTCCAGAGTTGGAAGATGCTGAGGACACCTTTCTATGCTAGCAGTCAGTAACTGTGCATCAATGCAGGTTGCCCAGGACCAAACCAGAGAGGGTCAGACCTGCATTGCCACCATTTGTCCATGATCCAGAACTAAAATATCATTGCTAACATGTACACTCAAAAAACTCTTGGACATTGAAACTGGGACTCAAAGGACTGTTGGCCCAGAATGAAACTTACTACAGACTATTCATTTACCTCTTAGCACAGCCATTGTTGCTTGTTTTATTTTTTGTTCTTATATGTTTATATCTAGTCTGCAGATGCAATATTTCTTAGAGGAAAGAAAACAGGGGAGATACCGGAAATCAAACATTGTCTCACTAATAGAAAGATGTGGACAGGAGACCAGAAGGCTGGTCAACCTTAATTGCTCTGAAAGGTCAGAGCTAATCACTCACTGTTTAGTTGAAACATTGTTAGCTGAAGCAGCCTCTACCTGTTTGTTTTATGTTAATTTCTGTTCTTGTAATTTCCTGCCTAAAGGCAATGGGTGTGTCCCAAAGTCTTAATAAAAGGGATAAAAAGGCCAGAGCAAGAGGTAGTCCTTTCCACTAGAGGAAGGCTCTCACCTGGCCCCCTAATATTGCCAAATTAATGCTTTTCTAGTCTCTCTTCTCATTTGCATGAGGCCTCCTCCAGAACCCAAACCCTGAATGGCAACCCTGAACCACGTGGGGCATGGAAAGGGCTCCCACACCTAACCTTAACTTTTTTCTTCAGTTCCATGTACCCATAGCATGTTGATTTGTCATTTACTACTGAAGCTGCTCCTTAGCCAGTGTTCCTGAGCTCAGTATTTTCTCTATGAAGTATCTTATTAAAGCCAGATATGGGTGTCATCCTTCAATTCTGCATCAGCTACTCCTCCCACATCTGAAAACTGAATACTAATTTTTCCCACAATGAATTTGAAATTCCTTGCTGCCTCTCCTTTCTGACTAGCATGAGCTAAACCTTTTCCTTCAGGCTTTCCTTTCTCAATGAGTGTTATAATTCATGTCAGCCAAGAAATTAGTAATCTCACTTTTCTTTCTCTCACTCCTAATTCTTATCAATTCCTATCAGCTTTAGCTTTAGAATTTATTCTGACTCTGTTATATTGAATTCTGTCAATCTTACCCTTAACTAGAAAACCACCTTTTCTCTTTCTATAATTCACTCCCCATCATTCACTATCACATTAATCAAAATTATTATAAAAAATTAAAAACATCCAGCTATATAAACAGTAAAGAAGAAAAACATTTAAAGTAGAAAAGATGACATTTGTAAGGGATCAAAACTGACAAAGATGTCAATGTGTTTGTAGAATGAAAGAGGATGAAATGTTATTAGTATGAGGGAGAAGTGGGGGAATGAGTCAAGATGAGTGAGTAGTGAAATAAGGAGCTAGTGTGTATAAGGCATTATAGTAACATAACTTCATTTATTACCTTAAATCATAATTCTTGTTAGTAGGCATAAACCTAGATTGTGAATGATGTGCAGGCAAAAAATTAAGTAGATTTAGTTAACAGGTAGGAAATGCTGATATCAGAGAAAAAGTTAATGATTATGTTGAAATTTTTATGTTTGTGATTTTTTTAAATATATTTTATTGATTTTTTACAGAGAGGAAGGGAGAGGGATAGAGAGATAGAAACATCGATGAGAGAGAAACATCGATCAGCTGCCTCCCACACCTCCCCCCGCTACTGGGGATGTGCCTGCAACCAAGGTACATGCCTTTGGCTGGAATCAAACCCGGGACTTTTCGGTTCTCAGGTTAATGCTCTATCCACTGGGCCAAACCAGTTAGGGCTGAATATTGAAATTTTTTAAACTGCCTGAAATTTAGATATATTTTGGAGATTAAATAAGACTGAGTGGTAGACTGAATGTAAGGTGTGAGAGAAAAATAATGACTGACTACTATAGTTCTGGCTTGAGCAACTTGGATAATGTTGGTGGCATTTACAGAAATAGAGATTTAGGAAAATATTTTAGAAAGGGAGCATTATAAATCAAAGAAAGTTTTAGGGTTGAACACAATAAAATTTAGATGCTCTGAGATATTCAGTTGATATTTTATTTCAATATATTTACTATTAATTTTTAAATATATTTTATTGATTTTTTACAGAGAGGAAGGGAAAGAGAAAAAGAGCTAGAAGCATTGATGAGAGAGAGACATTGATCAGCTGCCTCTTGCGCGCCCCCTGTTGGAGATGTGCCCACAACCAAGATACATGTCCTTCACTAGAATCAAACCTGGGACCTCTCAGTCCGCAGGCTGATGTTCTATCTACTGAGTCAAACCAGTTTCAGCTCAGATGATATTTTATAAAAATAAGTAAAGCTTCCTTCTGCTTTCTATGTGATTTTTAGGGATTATATATATATAGCTTTACCATAATCAAAATTTAAGGCTCAGGTTACCTTTCTTAGAAAACACCCTTCCAGCTGGACAATGGAAATTAATATATGCTGTTTTATTATTGTTTGATTAAAGTGTAATTTAAAAACAATATTATATTAGTTTTATGTATACAACATAATAATTTGACATTTATGTAACTTATGATCACCAATATAAGTATAGTAACCTCTGCCACCAAAGTTATTAATATATTATTGATTATGTTTTCTATGCTGTTCAATACATCTTCATGATTTACATATTTTATAACTAGAAATTGGTACCTCTTAATCCCCTTCCATGGTGAATGTTTTTAAGAAAGCAATCTAGCAAATTAAACTGACACAGTCATATAAGGCAAGACAAAATGTTCATTCTAAAAAAACAATGCTTCAGTTGGATAAAATGTAAAGCCAATAATGTATCCAGTGTCAATATTTCCTGTTCTACCGCAAATATGATTATAGTTCTTATTAGAACATAATAATGATAACAAAATAAAGAGAGATTTCCAGCAAGGTTAGGCATTTTGAGGCCTAGATAAGAACAAATGAGTTATTCAAATTAAGTAGTGAAAATAATATAAGCGATTTTGAAGGAGGAGTGGAGTATTGAACTAGGGGATACAAATTAGTGAAATAATAACACATGTCACATTTAGGAGAATAAATGAAATAATAAACAGAAAAATAAAGTTGGAGTCTAGAAAAAATAGAAGTCAGAGTGAATACTCTTTATAGGGCAAATGAATAACAGTAATACATTGGCTAGTCTAGCTTTGAGATACACCTGCCATCCAACCCAGCAGCCACGGACATTTGTGGGGCCAAGGGAAGATAGAAATAATAACAAAGCCTGTTCACAGTAATTTGGAAATATCTATTAATTGAATAATACAAACTTATCATTTTCTTCAAGTTAATCTCAAAGGATATATTTTGATCAGGGTTTATGTAGCATTCAGAACTAGTGTTTGCAGAGTTAAAAATTATTAATAACTAGGGTTCCTCAGCCTAGCCTGTGAGGGTCTGTCCAAAACTGTCTCTCTGACATATCCTGAGGGGTCCCAGATTGCAAGAGGATGCAGGTAAGGTCAAGGGGGATCCCACTGGTGCACAAATCTGCTTCCCTTTGAGAATCATTAGTCTGTTCCATGTTTTCATGCCTGTGGTTTCCACTGCTGCATTGAGAGTCTGCCCCCTGACGCTAAGTGTGCTTCATAGCTACTGGCCAGTCGGTTGGTTGATTGGTCAGCCAGTCACTTAGGGTTTTATCTATATAGACTAGAGGCCCAGTGCACAAAACTTGTGCACAGGAAGGGGGTTCCCGCAGCTCAGCCTGCACCCTCTCCACTCTGGGACCCTTCAGGGAATGTCTGACTGCCAGCAATCCTTGCTGGCAGTCAGACATCCTTCTCAAAATCCTGGACCACTGGCTCCTAACGGCTCACCTGCCTGCCGGCCTGATTGCCCCTCACTGACCCCCCTGCCGCCCTGGTTACCCCCAATTGCCCCTGTGCCAGCCTGGTCACCCCCATCTGACCCCCTGATAGTCTGGTCAACCCTGACTGCCCACTCTCCCCCTGCTCAGCCTGGTCAGCCCATGCAGCCTGCTGTTCAGTCATCCATCTGGTTGTTTCTGTCGTGATGGTCCTGGCTTTTTATATATATTAGGATTCATTGGTAAATAGTTTCTTTGACATTTTATAACACTACAAACTTTTATATGTCACAATAATTCAAGGTTTTTATGTTTTATAACTTTTACACGTAAGATGGAAATATGAGGTCTGGAAAAGCTGTAGGATGATTTCCTAAAATAATGAGAAGATTATTAGTTTTCAGTTCTTAGAGTCTATCAGAATCACCCTGGGGAACTTACATAAATCATGTGTACTTGGGCTCCCCCATACAGAATCTGAGTAAATCTGCCTACGATACCTTATTCCCTCTAAAAACTCCTGAAATGGACTAATACAATAAAATAAGAGCCTATGCAGATTTATAGACATTTAAGATATTTGTCATAATTTATAAGAAAAATCTCTCTCTTTCTCTATCTATCTATCTATTTATCTATCAAGCCAGTGTTTGTGCCAACCGTGATGACATGACCAAACAACTGGTCACCATGAAGTACATTGGACACCTCTCAGTCCCTCCCCGCTGCCCAGCCTGAACAAAAGGCATGACAGTACTGGGGACTGGCATGCAGGCTGAACAGCTGACCTCTTGGTCCTTGCCCCTGGCCTTGCAGGTTCTGATGATCAGCGATGGTGAACGGGGAAATCGAGGTGAGTGGTGGGAGTACTGGGCTGGCTATCAGGCCATTGGGATCACCAGCTCATCCCAAGCTGCTCTGGGGCTCAAGCCTGCAGGATAGCAGGCACCAGCAATTTCATTTCCATGTGTGTGCGCCGGGTCAGCTACTGATGGATCACGCTACCTGCTCAGGGCAGCTCACACCAGGGAAAGTAGGTGGCGGGTACATCACACAGCTTCCATCAGCACCTCAAGCCCCAGCAGCAGTGGCAGCACCCACATAAGCAGCCCCAAGCAGGCAGCACATTCCATCAGCAGCTGGCCTGGCGAACACACATGGAGGTAAAGTTGCAGGCACCTGCTTTCCCATAGGCCTGAGCCCCTGAGCAGCCAGAGATGAGCTGGTGATTCCAACAGCCTGACAGCCTAGTGGCGGAGGTGGCATTCAGCCTGGGGCCTGGAGAACGGGCAGAAGATGGCTCTGATCACAGGAGGCTAGGCCCTAGGAAATCTACTCACAGAATTTCATGAGCTGGGCCTCTAGTAGTTATAGAACAATGGTTCTCAACCTTCCTACTGCCATGACCCTTTAACACAGTTCCTCATGTTGTAGTGACTCCCAACCTTAAAATTATTTTCGTTTCTACTTCATAACTGTCATCTTGCTACTGTTAATGAATCGTAATGTAAATATCTGATATGCAGGATGTCTTAAGCAACTCCTGTGAAAGGGGCGTTCGACCCCCAAAGGGGTCGTGACCCACTGGTTGAGAACCGCTGTTATAGAACAAAGAATTTTGAAGTTTTCTTGCTTGCCTACATTCTACAGTATTTTCAATTTTAGAATTAAATGTCTATAATCTTAACAAATGCTAATCTTGGAAGCTCATTTTAATATGACAGTTGCATGATCTGAAGGATACTAATTTGGTTACATGGTATCATAAATGAATAAATAGATTCTAAAACTCAGATTTGGGTTGTAAGCATGGGATAAAAACAGGATGTTCTTTTCTTCCACCTGTTCTTGTCTCCTTTTTCCAATGTTGTATAGACAAGAAGTTGAGAATATAACTTGGCCAATATGAACAGAAGAGCCTGAGTACAGGTGTGAAAACACAAATGAAGATTGATTGTATTGTGAAGACACTATATAAAAGACTGTCTAAATAGAGAGTTTCTAAAATTAATGTAAAATTTTAAATGATCAGATGTATGGTTGACTTTTCCAAATGGATTACTGAAAAATAAATTTTAACATTGCATCAACATTGATATAACATAGAATTTTCAGGACCTTCAGAGAGATTGATTCTTTACAAAGAATAATGCACTATGAAGAAAGAAAGACCACTTCACTTTGTCAATTCATTGCTACAGGGAGGTTTTCTCTTGTGAAGAAAGAGGAATGGATACCCATTGCTTTAGGCATATGCAGGCCACAAGTGTATGATCATGACCACAAATTTGTTCCAAGTTAAAAAAAAATAGTTGACAGATGATTTTTTTTTCAATTGTCATATATAAACAGAAATGCCTAAATAGGGATTAATTTTAATTCCATAGACAAAACAATTTCTTTATATTCAAAAGAGATTGGGGGAAATATGAATAATTCAGTAAAATAACATATATATTTAAAAAGGCTGTTACAGAGTAAAAAATACAACAAAAAACCCACTAGATCAACAGATAAAATACCTGAGTTTTTGTTCCAAATGAAGCACTAGTTATATATGACTTTAGGCAAAACTATTAAACTCTGCTAGCCTGGGGCACAATTTTCTCGACTAAAAAAATTAACACTTTGGACCAGAGAATTTTAAAAATCTTATCCAACAGTAAAAACAATAGAAGTGAGATACTGTAATTTATAATAAGAAATATGCTATAGTCATGCCATATCTAAGGATATACATTTTTAACACACCCAGTGGATGCCTGTAGCTACAAATAAAACTGACCCTTATATATACTATGTTTTTTTTTACTTGTGCATACATACCTGTGAGAAAGTTTAATTTATTAATTAGCCACAATAAGAGATTAACAATAACTAATATTAAAATAAAGCAATTATAACAATGTCCTGTAATAAAAGTTGTGTTAATGTGTTCTCTCTCTCTGTCTCCATCACTTTGGTAACTGATCTCATGACCAAGATGACTCCTAACTGAATAAAAGGCAGGTAATATGTATGTAGCTTGGAAATGATTGACAAAGGGATGATTCAAGGGATCACACAGGACTTCACAAGATTTCATCCCAATACTCAGAATAGTATGCTTTTTAAACTTATGAATTGTTTATTTCTGGAATTTTTCATTTAATATTTTCAGACCAAGGTTGACTGTGAGTAACTGATACAATGAAAAGCAAACCACAGATAAGGGGAAATTACTGTATATTTGGTCATCTACCCAATTTCTGGCTCAGAATTCCTAAAACCATTTGAATTGCTTAAGCAATGAGATATTTAAAGGTGTCTTATGTTAATGAGGAGATTTTTGTAAAGCACCAAGATTATCTAAGGAAAGGGTCTGTTTGACAGGGGACCCAACCATCTGATTAGAGGTTGAAGCCTTTGGTCAACCCCTAGACTGCTGGGGAAAGAAGAGAAACTGGAAGTTGAATCAATCTTAACAGTCAATGATTCGATCAATCATAACTACATAATGAAGTTTCTATAAAAATCCAAGAGAAAGGGTTCAGAAAGCCTCCTTGTATATAAAACATAATGCTTCCACATGTCAAGATACTGAGCCCCAAATTCTATAAGGATCGAAACTCCTTTGCCTTGCCCTATGAGTCTCTTCATTTGGCTATTAATTCATATCTCTTAACATCCATTGTGATAAGCCAATAATCTAGTGAGTAAATCTTTTTTCTGAGTTCCATGAGCCACTTTAGCAAATTCCTTGAACTCTAGGAGGGTATCGAGAACCTATGATTTTTAGTCAGTAGGTCAAAAGCATAGATGACAAACTGGACTGGTGACTAGCATCTGAAGTAGAGGGCAATCTGGTGGGTCTGAGCCCTTAATCTGTGGAATCTTATGCTTTTCTGAGTAGACAGTGTAAGAATTGAATTATAGGACACCAGGTTACTGTATCAAAATTTTTTGGGTGAGTGGGGAAAAAAAATTACACCACAAACATTGGAATTGTGTGTCACTTAACAGAGATTGTAAGAGAGAGACATCATGGTCTTGCTGATGAGAACACTAAGCCTATAGTCTTATCTCTACAATGAATACATTATCTGACTTTGAGCAAACATTCACCCTTCCTCCCTCCCTCCCTCCCTCCCTGCTTCCTTCCTCCCTGCTTCCTTCCTTCCTTCCTTCCTTCCTTCCTTCCTTCCTTCCTTCCTTCCTTCCTTCCTTCCTTCCTCCTTTCTTTCTTTCTTTCTTTCTTTCTTTCTTTCTTTCTTTCTTTCTTTCTTTCTTTCTTTCTTTCTCTCTCTCTCTCTCTCTCTCTCTCTCTCTCTCTCTCT
>PVJN01005312.1:0-83124 GCA_004026805.1 Lasiurus borealis
ACAAAATTGATTCTGTAGGAATTTCTGGTGTTACCACATCCACTTATTATGTAGATGTGCTGTTTTTAAAGATATGTCCACACATTTTTTAAGGAAAGGAAAGGAAAGGAAAGGAAAGGAAAGGAAAGGAAAGGAAAGGAAAGGAAAGGAAAGGAAAGGAAAGGGAAGGAAAGGAAAGGAAAGGGAAGGGAAGGGAAGGGAAGGGAAGGGAAGGGAAGGGAAGGGAAGGGAAGGGAAGGGAAGGGAAAGGAAGGGAAGGAAAGAAAAGGAAAGAAAAGAAAAGAAAAGAAAAGAAAAGGGAAGGAGGGAGGGAGGGAAGAAGGAAGGAAGGAAGGAAGGAAGGAAGGAAGGAAGGAAGGAAGGAAGGAAACAAAGTTCAAGAAAAGCAGTTGTGATGACCAAGGAAAGTGCATGAGGTGTGCTCCAGGGTACGTTCTTGGGGAAAGGTGGCATCCTCACCACGTCACCCGTGCTCTGCATTGTTGCTTGTTCCCCATTCCATTTATCCCCCTGGGTAAAATTCCACAGATTTCATTGAGCCAACAACCATCCCATTATAAATTACAAAAATTCTTCCAAGGGTATTTGAATTGCTTGTTATCTAGTCATTAGCTTGAATTAAAGGTCATTCCTTCTAAAATAACTCCTCGCTAAAATGACAGATGCGGAAAAACACGGGATTTGGTGACAGCAGCATGGTGTTAGCTCATTTGGGAGCACTTTGTGGAGAGTGGGCCTGGAGAAATGTCCCCAAGGGCTGACACTTGGGAAGGGTGAAGTGGCAGGGAGACTCCCCGGGTGGAGTAGCATGATGACAATTTAGCTCTGTTTATGCAAAAAAAAAAAAAAAAATAGTAATGAGTGCCCAGAACAGGCTGTGTATCTAAGGAAAGAGATCTGTCTTCTACTTTGAAATAATCCTCATACTCATTAGACCATCATTTCACCTAAATTCTAATGGGCTCGTCTGTAAACCTAACAGAGATCCCTAACATGATTTTTTTAACTTGGAAATGAGTTTCCAAATCACACTAACAAATAGAATTTGGAAATGACTCATTTGTAAGCTGGGGGTAAAGTCAGAAACATAATGGCTGGTAAATTTGGAACAACATAGACTTGAAGCAACTTTTATAATGGTGCGATCCTTTAAATCTTAATGATGTTTTTGTTTTGCCCTTTATTCAAATCACATTCGTTCAGCACGGTGTTTCCAAAGTTCACTGTGTGCACCAATCACCTGAGGAGCTTGTTAAAACGCAGACTGTCCCGAGACCAGACCGGAGCTTCTGCATTTCTAAAAAGCTTCTAGGTGACATGAATTCTGTGAGAATTCTGCACTTGGAATAGCAAAAAATTTAACTTGCACCATTTAAGAAAGTGATTGTGGCTTTTCCATGATGGGAAAGATGACTCAACTCTGCACCTCATGGCTTCAGGTGTTAGCTATGAACTCCATCAAATCAAGATAATATTTATTAGTAAAATCTGCAATGTAGTCATAAAGTTAGTTATTATTTTCATTATTTAAAAAATTAAGTTAGAGGTGATAAATATCATGATTAATAACATAGGTTTGAAGCTTGGAACACATGGATGAGAATTCTAATTTTACAAAACTCTGTGTGACCTGGATCATAAGAATAAGGTGAGCTCAGTAAAACAACAAACAAATACACAAAATAAGAGATTTAATATAGATTTGTTACCCAGACAATGTTAATGTTTAGAGGCCAAGCTAAACAGTGACCATACCAATAGCTAGATGGAGAAAGCCCAGATCTCCCCTATGGCTACAGGGAAAAAAGGAGGAGGCGATGTTACAGGAGGCTGGTAGCAGCTGGTCTGCAGGAAATGGAACTATCCATGGGGACCTGAAGCCACAGAGAAGATGCCAGACACACTGCTAAGGTCAGAGGAGGATATACTCAGTCTGTTCCCTCCTACCTTCTACTTCCCTCCAGTATATTCCAGTGCACGGGGTGAACTTAGCCATAGGGCTCTCAGCAAATGGAGTCCCTCGAGATATAGCTCAGAGCAAGGGAAGAACAAGGAATGAGTCTGAGAACACACGGCAAAGGACCAGCACAGCAAGTGACATGCGCTCTCCAATGCACCATCCAATGCTCAAACACCCATCTGTAAAATGGGTGTGATGTTATTGAAACAAGATGCGTTCCGTATAAAATCCTGAGTAGGGACTTGGTACATGATTTTTATTGTCATCATCACCATCTTCAGCATCTCTTTGTGGTCTGGCAACACATTCTCTTCACCTCTTTCTCTTCTTTCACCCACTTTTCTATTGGTATGTGGAGTCTTTGGGAGATTAGAAACAGAATATTAATATAACAATACATAAAAATTATGCTGTGAGATATTGCTCAAGTAGGAAAATAACTTTTTGTTTTATCCACCAGAGAGAAAAAATAAAGGCTTACACTAGATACATCATAAGATCCCACAATTATACTGAAGAGACTTGACTTGGGGCGGTGAACACACAATACAATGTACAGATGATGTATCTTAAAAAAAAACCACAATGAGGTGGACTCAGGTGTGATGCTAGAAGCTGGAGATCGTTTCAGGACCATATTTTTGGATTGTGCTCAATATATGAAGCATGAGGTTGTGGGGAAAGAAGGAGAGAGAGGGAGACAAAAGAGGAAAGGTCTTCTCTTCTATTCAAGGCGGTCAACTGTGTGCAGCTTGAGGTAACCAATGGATACACATGCAGATACACATGTTATCCTTGTCTAGATTTCAGTAGTGTGGATATTGACTAGTAATTTGATCATTTTCTCTCCTGACCTGGACCACACCTGGTGCCTCTGCAAGATGTTGTGGTCATAACTGAGAAGTTGTGTTACTGTTGAGGCACTCACACTCCTCAATGAAGAAAAGAACAGTTTTCCTCAGTAGGGTTGTTCCCCAAGAAAAATGATGAAACGCTTACATAGCAGACACAGCTGTCTCCACCAAGCTATGCTGCGAAGAGCTCAGAGAGCCAATATGTCACTCTGCTGTGGGAGAACACATAACTAAGCCCATCCATATGCCAGCATGTGTTCTTGCATGTAGGACATGCGGCACTCTGTCTCTGGTTCCACCCTGGTTCGTCCTGTTCGGGAGTCAGCAAGCAAAGCCCATAGTGAGCACAGCAGCCTCTCCCTACAGATGACTTAGCTAATTCATTCCAGCCTAATCCAGTTCATCTGGATACAGATGTGTTTGAGCAGCAAAAACTGTATGAGTAAGAGCATCAAAGCATATGTAAATGAGTTACCAGAATGAATAGTTCTGAGCTGCACTGTAATATTTTATGTATCCACTAGAGACCCGGTGCACGGCATTTGTGCACTGGGAGGCAGGGAGATCCCTTAGCCTGGTCTGCACCTTCTCAGAGTCTGGGACCCCTTGGAGGATGTCCATCTAAGTGGACAGGCAAACATCCCCCAAGGGGCCCTTAGCACTACCAGCTGTAAGCCTGTCTTCTGGCTGAGCTGTGTTCCTCCTGTAGGAGCACACTGACCACCAGGGGGCAGCTCCTGGGTTGAGCATCTGCCCCCTGGTGGTCAGTATGTGTCATAGTGACCGGTCATTCAGCTGTTTGGTTGATTTGCATATTAGGGTTTCATTATATAGGATTACACATTTGTTGAGTTAAAAATAATACAGCCCTGGCTGGTTTGGCTTGGTGGCTAGAGTGTTGGCCTGCAGGCTAAAGGTTCCCGGGTTTGATTCCAGTCAAGGGCACATGCCTGGGTTACAGGCTCAATCCCCAGTGTGGGAGTGTGAGAGGCAGCTGATCAATGATTCTCTTTTATCATTGATGTTTCCATTTCTCTTCCTTTCCCTCTCTCTCTGAAATCAATAAAAATATATTTTAAAAATATTTAAAAAATGCAGATCAAATAATCCTAAGGACTTTACTATCTGGCATATGCTGGGAACCAAAAGAATTGGTCAAGAAAATGAGTGCTGTGAGTTCTAGAGCGTGTTAGTTAGCTGCGGGCTGGAGAGAATTGGCAATATTTCCATGGAAGGGTGGAAGCAACGCTGGGCTTATAGGCTGTTGGAGCTGGCCATGTGGAATGCCTGGGAGGGTGTTTCCTGGTGGGGAATGGTTTCAACAAAAGGGTTGTGGTGGGAATGGAGGAGCTGGCGGAGCACCGGGAGCGTAAGTACACAGCAGTGTTAGAGAGCCTGGCTTTGACACTTTATAATTCACTAAGTAATATTGGCCAAGACACTTAAACCATTTCCCAAAGTGCACAATTGAAATCATACTAGAACCTGACTCATGAGCTTATTGCACTGAAACAGAAAAACTCATTCAATACTTAGCTACTATTATTTAATCCTCGAAAGGCAGAGTGCATTTATTGCTCCCATAAACACTTACTGAGTTCCTGCTATATGAAAAGCAGAAGAGTAAACTGAGTTAGAAAATGAAATGCTTTGATTGTAGGCCAGGGTCCAGATTGTCCAGCTAAAATAGAGGTTTCACTGGAGGCACTGGGGTTGGGCAGGGGCAGAATGAAGGATAAGGGATATATTTAAGATTAAGGGAACACAGGGCAGTGCATGCAATGTGTCATCCAGAAACTTTTATAAACCTTTAATGAAGCAGTAGAAAAGCAGATAATGCATTTAACTACCCAGCAGTAACTTTGGGAGCCTTTAGAAGTAATTGAGACTCTCACTGGTGACTGACAGAACCTCATAGAATGGATGGACAGGTACCATGACCATCCATCAGTGCCCTGGGGACTTCTGGGTTCTTATGATGCTGGGGCAAGTTACCCACAATGCTCTCCTGACTCAGACTGGGATGGGGAGGGCAACAAATTGCAATGACAAGTAGTTGATGTCACAGGAAATGTTCCTATCAGCTCTCCTGGATTACAGTAAAGTAGGAGGGAAGCAAACCCCAGATCATTTTTAGAGACATTAACCTTGAACTGAGGAGCTGAAGTAGCAGTTCTAATAATTTCTGTGATTTCCATAATGAAGGGGTCTGGAGTCTAGGAAACGCTCCCACGGGTATACAAAGCTCATGTGCAATCCCCAGCCAGCTGCCTGTAACTCCATCTCTTTCTCTTTCTGCCAATAACACAGATCAAGATGAAAGTGTACTATAGTTAGAGGAACAACTACTCTTTATACTAGGGGAAATTATTCATTATTTTGGTACTTTATTATTAGTAAAACCTTATTTGGGAAACCTGAGAAAACTAATATGGAGGCATCAGGTTATCACAAACATTTTAACTAGAAATTGTAAGTGTAGACTCCTTGAGGCATCTTCTGTCATTTCCTCTCACCGATCTGCACTTTATTTTTTCCAGACTCGCCTATTGCTCTCAGCTAGCTGTTCATCCGGTAAAAGTGAGAGGAATGAAGCAGACTTTTGAACTCTGCATTCCTTGAACCCTATGAATATAAATGGTGAATATAATGTAATGTGCCAGGGAAATTCAGAGAATGATTATCTAAACCAACATGCTGAGAGAGAAAAAGGCTCTGACTTCGTGGTGGAGGTGCACCATCGCCAGCAGCCTGTAGGTCATGCTTGGTCACTGAGTGAACGCTCATCTCTGAATGAATTTGCTCTTTCTCTGCCAATCTCACTTCCCATATGCCTTTAAGAGTGACAGTATAATGCCATATTTGTAGATGACTAATGGTTAATAATATGCATTTCATACAACATAACCCCACTGAAGAAATGGAGGTATCTTACAATGGAAGAAAATTTGGCTGTAGGAAACAGGATATCTACACTATGTGTTATGGATGATTTTAAGGTGTTTTTTTTTTAAAGGTTAGTTTCACTATAGGTAAAATAACCATATAACTTATTATATAAATTGGAATGCTTTTCAGTATAAAATATGATTAATTAAAATTAATGATAAATACACTGAGACAACAGGGGTAAATCGAGACTCTCCTGAAAAATCAAAATATAGTGTCATCTTAACTGTTTTGAGGCTGAATTTTGTCCTCAAATTCATATGATGAAGTTCTGACACCTAGTACCACTGAATGTGATTATTTAGATATGGGGTCTTTAAAGTGGTGATTTTTCCTTTATTAAATTAGGTCATATGAGTTCACTTGATATATTTATAAGAAGAAGAAATTAGGACAATTGCATCCACAGAGGAAAAAAAACAGGGGAAGATACATCAAGAAGGTGGTTGTCTTCAAGCCAAGGAGAGAGGCCTCAGGAGAAACCAAACCTGCAGACACCTTGGGTTTAACTGCCTAGCCTCCAGAATTTTAATAAAATAAAATGTTTAAGCCACCTAGATTAACCCTAGCAAACTAATACACTAGCTATAGTGGTTTTCATGTAAATAGCAGTTTTGAACTTAATCCCCTTAATAATGAGCTGTAACAGTAGGGGGTCAGGAGGCTGCTTGATTAAAGAATGGACACACTGTAATAACCCCACCCCTGCATAGATATTACTTAATCACCCTTTGCTTAGTAGTCCAACTGCAGATAATACAAAGGCCCCCACGCAAAATGAAGGCAGGGTTAGGTCCTGTCTCTAACACTTGTTCGTTAAGCCTGTGCTTAATCACGCTTAATCAAATGAATCCTCTGTGCTTGCTTTGACTCATGAATACCAAACATAGAGTAATACTTGGCTTGCTCCACTCAGACAGGTAACTGTGAACATCAAATATGGTCAAAACAGTGACATGCAAAACTGTAAAGCATCCATGCCAATAGGTATTATTATTTTATTAAAAGTAGGCTGTAAGAGGGGAGTCATACAAATAACTATGTGTCTGAATAAATGGGAGCAGCAAAGTGACCTCCTACATAGCACCTTCTGTGATCACCAAGAAAAGTCACTCTTGTTCTCACACATTCGTTCATTCTCAACTTCATTATTATTGCTTTGGAGCATTTCTAGAGACATATGCACAATATCAACAGCACCTTGATTCAATGACTTAGTTTCAAATAACTCTACTAAGTATTGATTTGGGTTGTTTAATATGATTAATAAATTTTAATATTATGCCGAGACCGGTTTGGGTCAGTGGATAGAGCGTCGGCCTACAGACTGAAAGGTCCCGGTTTCGATTCTGGTCGGGGGCATGTACCTTACTTGTGGGAACATCTCCACAGTGGAGCATGCAGGAGGCGGCTAATCTATGTCTCTCTCTCATCAATGTTTCTGACTTACTATCTCTCTCCCTTCCTCTCTGTAAAAAATCAATAAAATATATTAAAAAAATTTAATATTATTAAAATGGAACTCAAACTAGAAAAAAATGTTTTATTCCTTTAATATTCAAGCAAGTTCTACCATATTCAAAGTGAGGCCTAAGCTATTCTCCATTTTGATGGAAAAATTATTTCATTTAAAATCGAGAGTATACACTTGACATCAGTTCTCTAATTCCTGGTAATATTCTTACATATGGTATATAAGACTTCTGAAATAGCCCAGTTGTTGAAGCCATGCTCTTTCTGGCTTGGTTTCTGTAGCATGTGGGCACCATATATCTAGTGAGGGTTATATTGTACACGGTGCATGGGGGGAAGGGGGGAGTGGGGAAGGGAGGGGGGAGGGTTTCCTCAGACCAACCTGAAACCTCTTGAAATCTGGGACCCCTGCTGATAGTCGGACATCCCTCTCACAATCAGGGACTGCTGGCTCCTAACTGCTCTCCTGCCAGCCTGATGGCTCCTAACCGCCTCTGCCTTAGCCCCCATCATGGCAGCTTTGCCTGGAAAGGTGTCCAGAAGGTTGTTTGGCTATCTGGTCTAATTAGCATATCATGCTTTTATTATTATAGATCATGACTGTTTATGTGTGTATGTATGCACATGTGTACTTTAAAATATAGTGTATGGTATGCACCTTCTCTGACGGAAGCTAGTAATTGAGATTCTTTTTTTCAACTAAAAAAATGTCCTCCACATCTCAAACTGACTGATGATGGTTTACGATGACAGTTTTCATTTGTGGGAAGGTTACATACCAGACAGGTTTCCATTAATATCCAAGTATAAGAACACACATTTTCATTCCTTTTCCCAATGAGAAAAACCACAGTTAACTTTGCTTTTTTTTATTTGTTTTAACTCATATTTGAATGTTTACACTGCACTGGGCATTATTTTAGGCACAGAAAGCAGAATAGCAAATCAATTTCTGAAAAACCCTGCCCACGTGAGTACATTCTATAAAAGCAGAGTAGGGGGGCCTGGATTTGAAACTTGGCCCCACTCCTCACTATTTATTTGATCCCTCTAAACTGCACATTTCTCATTGGTTGAAACGGAGATGACATATACCTCTCTAGCTTGTCAAAGAACTGAGGAATGTAATAGGTAAATGCCAGGCATACAAGAGACACGGTTCTTGCTGTAAAATCCTGAGATATTTCCCTTTTAAGATTGTAATGAGTTGAAATGCGTCTTCCCCCCCCAAAAAAAAGATAGGTTAGAGCCCTAAACTCTAGTGCCCCATAATGTGATCTTATCTGGAGATAGAATCTTATCAGAAATGAGGTCATTAGGGTGAGTTCTAATCCAATATCCCAAAGGTGTCTTTATGGCATCCTTTTAAAACACCCTTCAAAAAAAACACACAAAAAAAAACACAGCAAAAAACAAAAAACAGAGCATCATGGGAAATGAAGGCAGAAATCAGGGTCATGCTTCTGGGAGATACAGAATGCCAAAGATTGCCAGCGATCCACCAGAAGCGAGACGAGAGGCATGAACAGATTCTCCTTCACAGCCCTCAGAAGGAACCAGCCCTGCTGACACCTTGATCGTGGACTTCAAGCCTCCAAAAGTGTGAAATAATGAAGTCATACGTGACCCATTTTGTACGTCTCTGTTATGGCAGCACCAGCAAACTAAAACAAATGGTTTCACCTTGAAGCCTGGGTCTGAAACGTATCTTTTATAGTATTTTATCCAAGTTGAGGACACAATTTTCTTAATCACTATATACAATGCACCAAATAAGAATCAGAAAGACTATAAATATCTATAAATGTTACAGGATAGTTATCACTCTGTAAACAATAGGCCCTGTTTCTCCCTTTGGATGTTAAAAATGACTCAGGGAAGCATATGAATAACAATGTAAACACTGAAGACCGTTGGAAGCACTTTCATTGTTTTGAAGGAGTTTCACCTTTGAAACACCTGCAGTGACCATGTCTACTGATGTGTGTTGTGACTTTTCACCACTTCTTCAGCTTAGGACACACCTGTAAACACACTATGACATAGTGTTCTTGGTGATCAAACTGGGCCAGGGGTCCAAACGTTTCCTGGAGAATAGCATGAAAAATCAGATGGGTGAATCATTTCTATTCCATATTTATTGCAATTTACATGAGATCCAGAGATAAAATTTGAAAAGTCCTCATTCTACTGCCCATCACCAACAAAATGAAGGAAATGCAATTTATATCTTAAAAGAAGATTGCATATAGAAACAAGTATTTACATTTTGATCAATTCACTCACTCCCTCATTCATTTAAAAATATTTATTGGGCTGAGACCAGTTTGACTCAGTGAATGGAACATCGGCCTGCGGACTGAAAGGTCCCAGGTTTGATTCCGGTCGGGGGCTTGTACTTTGCTTGCGGGCACATCTCCAGTGTGGGGCATGCAGGAGGTGGCTGATCAATCTCTCTCTCTCATTGATGTTTCTGACTTTCTATCCCTCTCCCTTCCTCTCTGTAGAAAATCAATAAAATATATTTTAAAAAAATAAGTAAATAAAAATATTTATTGGGCCCAACCCTGGGGAAGGTGTGCCTTAAAATTTAAACTGCTTTTTCCCTTCAGAATTTAGAATGAAAAGATATCCAATCTCTTAGTGACTAGTGGTCATGACCCTACATTTATTTCCATCAACTGGAAAAATGCTAATCAAGATAATCAGGAGTCATCATGAATCACGGGCTACACTTACTTGAGCAAGAAAAATGATTCTGATAAATTATCCATTATATTCTATTATATTAAAGAATGCAAACAATTCTATAATCAATTTTGTTTACATGTCGCCTTGTTACAAAAATAGAATAGGAATAATCTATTCAAGTAAAAATCATTCAGAGCTTTAAAAGAGAAATTGATTTTGGTTTTTGGATTCTTGATGCCTTCTTTATGAAGAAATGACATGCTGTGAAGAAACCATTTTTATATTTAATTGTTTTTTTGTTGTTTTGGGGAGGTTTGAATCTATGAAGTATTCCTAGCCTGTTAGTCATTATTTTCAAAAATACATGAATACAATGTAAATTAATGGGTTTCTTTAAACTCACAATGAACCTTCTCCATGTGCCTTATTGTATTTTTGTAACAGTCTTTGAAGAAGAGGATGTTGGGTTTCTAAAAATTTCTTACTATGTGCCACCGCTTCTTTTGTATGATAAAAATATATTTTAAAATAATGTTAATTAGAAATTACATTAAAATGTAGGTGAAGCAGTCAAAAAATAAATCAAATTTTTTTGGATTGAAATGGTAAGTTTCTACCTATAAGGTCAGGTTTAGATAGAAGAACAATTATCCTCAAATTCTCTTGAGTCAGGAGCCAAGTTTCAATATTCACAAGAATAACCTAAAGATTCAAGTCCATAAATTTGTTTAATTTAGCTTTAAATTAGCATGCATTGCTGGACCCTACCAGCCCTGGCGGGAAACTGGCCCCAAATTGTGTTTTTCTTGCCCGACACATATTCCTTCTCTTTCTGCTTTTTCTCCTTCTTCTCTTCCTCCTCCCTCTCTTCCTGCTCTTCTTCCTCCTTCTTCTCCTCTTCCTCCACCTCCATCACCATCATCATCATCATCATCATCATCATCATCATCATCATCATCGTGGCCATCCCTACCACCATCATCATCATTTTATTGACAAGCTTTAGGTAGATAAATACTCTCGAGTTTCTTCATCTCAAAGTACTTATTGCTATCTTACTTGCATATATATACTTTCTACAGTTAGAAGAGCACAATGCTCAGTCTGAAGACACACGGTCAGATGTCTTAGTTCGTAACCTTGTTCCATCCCTTGTTAGCTATTTGATTAACTCTTCAATGCTTCAGTTTCTCCATCTGTGAAATTAGCATAATTGTCCTGGCTTCAATTTCATGTAGTGAGGACTAATTTCAATACCACTTCAAAGTGCCTCAAACATCATCTGGCACATGGAAAATGCTCAAGAAATGTGAGCCACTGTTGTTGTCTGCTCTCCAAAATTTGCATGTAGGACCCCCTGCCACAGTGGACTTTGCCTGGAGAAAGACATTTTCTGACATAGCTAATACTTCAAAGAATTTAAGTGTTATTGTGGTCTGGCTCCTAAAATAATTTGGGTTGCAATTGTTACTGGAAAGGGGACTTGGCCCTGAGCCGGTCTGCTTAGGGTCGGCCACTGTGTGTGGGTTCTTTTTTTTTTTTTTTTTTAATAGATTTTATTGACTTTTTACAGAGAGGAAGAGAGAGGGATAGAATGTCAGAAACATCGATGAGAGAGAGATATCGATCAGCCGTCTCCTGCACGCCCCCTACTGGGGATGTGCCCGCAAGCAAGGTACATGCCCTTGACCGGAATCGAACCTGGGACCTTTCAGTCTGCAGGCCGACGCTCTATCCATTGAGCCAAATCGGTCTCGGCTGTGTGTGGGTTCTTGACTTTATGCAAGAAAGATTTACAGTATGACTTTGGGTGATTTTTAGAGGATATTTACTGAAGTTAGGATCACTGAAACAAGGAAGCGCCTAGGATAACAGCGGAGGGTCTAGGTAAGGAAATGAGTCTGGGCTGGGCAGCTTTGGCTCACTACGGAGTCAGAGAAAAGGGGGCTTTGGGGACAGGTTCAGGAGGTTTGCCTGGGACAAACTGCCACTACTCACTGCCGCCCTGGTTGTAAGCCGCATGGGGTCCCTTACAGTTTAGGAAATGTCCGGCTACAGAGAAAGAGGAGGAACAGGGGGAAGTGAAAACACACAGGTATGTTCCCAGGGGAGAGACAGCACATGCTGGGACCTTCATTTCATGGGGTGTAAAGGCTAGAAATACAGGGGAGGGCTTAGAGCAGCGGTTCTCAACCTGAGGGTTGCGACCCCTTTGGTGGCCAAATGACCCTTTCACAAGGGTCGCCTAAGACCATCAGAAAACACCTATTTCCCATGGTCTTAGGAACCAACACAATGCTCCTCGGTGTAGCAAAGTGTAGCAATGTAGTTTACTGTTGTCATATTAAGACTGTTACCCATGCTACACCACGATTCAAGACAAAATTTCATATATTTGTAATTAGAAATAAATATTTCAAATATAAAATTACATATTGTTTTTGTGATTAATCACTATGCTTCAATTTGTAACAATGAAAATACATCCTGCATAACAGATATTTACATTACAGTTCATAACAGTAGCAAAATTGCAGTTATGAAGTAGCAATGAAATAATTTTATGGTTGGGGGCTACCACAACATGAGGAGCTGTATGAAAGGGTCCCGGCATTAGGAAAGTTGAGAAGCACTGGCTAAGAGGATGATCTCAACAGAATATTCATTGGGTTTATGCTGTTATGTCAACATAAGATTTATCCCTTGAACTTCATCTGCCCTTGAGTGTGTTTGGAAAATGGTACTAATTGGATACTGTCATCTATCTCCCTGAGTAAGGTGATTTAAGCTACTTAACTTGTTTGGGCAGGAGAAGTGCAAACCATTTGCTCTTAAGTGTCCTTGGTTGAGGAAGACATAATTTACTAGATGGCTGAAAACTTCTTGTTTCAGCCTCAGTTTCTGTATTACATTTGCCCAGGGAATGCTCCTAGCATCTCACTATGCTGCCTCACAAGGAGAGGTTATCTCACCTGCCGAATAAAGAATTCAGGAGTGTTGGGACTTGCAGATGTCCTCATAAATTCTGGGAAAGGCCACACAATGTAAAAGGGAGACCTGGAAATCTAGTCTGTTGCCCAAAATATCCTGCAGTGGAACCTTGAAACCTATAGGGGGAAAAGGTGTAAAATCTTGTACCCCCACCAGGCAGGGCACTCAGACTGGAGTTGCCCACTTGTGTTTTATGCCGGATATATTCCTAATAAATTCGCTTGCTTTGCTTCCTTAATAAATTAGCTTGTTTGCTTCAACACTGCTCTCTCACAAGTGTGACAAGAGCCGAGGGGAGAGCGCCCTCCGACTCTGGAAGCTCTTTGGTAGCGTAATGAGACAGGAAGCAGCAGCACAGCCACAGGGCTGGCTCAATAGAGACACATCTCCTGGTTGAGAAAGTAATGAGCTTCCTGCCCTCACTCAACACTTTGTGAATCTGGCAACTGCTATTGATAAGAATTGAAGACAAGAAGGGGGAAACATAGATATTATTTTGCAAAACCAATGGTATTAGAAGAAGCATGGACTTAGGAGCCCAAAACATGGTATTTGAATTCTGGGTCTGCCAGTTCTGAGCTAGGTAGGTACCTTAGCCTCAGTTTTGCTCTCTGGAAAATAAGATTATCAATATCCACTTTTTAGGATTGAGCTAAGTATTGTGTAAACAAAAGCATAATTTCAACCCAAAGTAATACACATTTAGTTCTATTATCAACCACAGCCTCTATCCTTTCAAAAATGATCAAAATTTGGTATACAAGCAGTTCCCTGTAGATGTCCCCATTGCAGGTGAAAAGGAAGACCTGTTCTATTTTATTTTTTTATTTTTTAAATATATTTTATTGATTTTTCACAGAGAGGAAAGGAGAAAGATAGAGAGTCAGAAACAACAATGAGAAAGAGACATCGATCAGCCGCCTCTTGCACAACCCCAAATGGGGATGTGCCTGCAACCAAGGTACATGCCCTTGACCAGAATAGAACCCGGGACCTTCCAGTCCATAGGCTGACACTCTATCCACTGAGCCAAATCGGTTTTGGCAGGAAAGCCTGTTCTAATAAATCACTTACTGATGGGTGTCAATGGTAGTAAAACGGGCCCTCAAATATGCCACTTTGGCAGAAGGACTGTTTGGAGCTGAAGGCTACTGAACAGAAGAAGCAGATCCAAGAAAGTTTTCTGCCCCCCTCCAATTTGCCAAGCAGCAGGAAATCAAACTTAAAGATGCCCACACTCTTCCCTCCTTACCAGGAAGGACAGGAGTTAATCACTGGAGACAACACTAAACCCCTATCAGTCCAGAAACTAAACCAGAGGCATCTCTGTAACTAACCTTGCTAAACTAGCCCTTCTATGCCATTAAGTTTCCCCATAGAATTGCCTGCTGGCCATTTGCCACACCCTTTCCTGCGTCTTGCCATTTCTCTATAAAGTTACTGTTCTTTTATTCAAATGTTACATAAGCCCAAGTTCTGGCCAAACACCCCTTTGAGTTATGAGTTACTCGTTACTCATCTCTGAGTATTTCCGTATGTATGCACATGTTAATAAACATCTGTTTGTTTTTCTCTTGTTCATCTGGCTTTTGCCAGTCTGATTTACAGGGTCCAGCTAATAAATGTAAGATGGGTAGACAAGAAAAAAAAGTTTTGTTTTTTTTTCTCTTCTGCAGGTGACATTAAAGTTAAAAGCCACAGACTAGGTTGATCTTACCCAGTCCTTTATTTGAGTCCCACTTGTCAATGGAATGCACCTTAGGGAACAAATAAAAGAGATAAGAAAGGATAAGGATGAATTTGCCATTCTTATAGATGTTAGTCAGATCTCCAGCTAATTTATTTTATTGTAATTAATGACAATAACATAAGAACATTTATTTAGCTAAAGTGCTAAATGAAATCTCATGGAATATTCACAGTTGCTTTTTTTTTATTGTGTTACATGTGTACATATCTCCCCATTGCCCGCCTCCTCCCAGGCATGCCCCAACCCCCCAGTGTCTATGTTCATTGGTTATGCTTATATGCATGCATACAAGTCCTTTGATTGATCTCTTATCTGCCCCACCTCTCCTTAATCTTCCTGCTATAATATAACAGTCTGTTTGATGCTTTACTGCCTCTGTCTCTATCCTTTCGTTCATCAGTTTACAATGTTCTTTATTATCCACAAATGAGGGAGAGCATGTGGTGCTTCTCCTTCATTGAGTGGCTTATTTCACAGTTGCTTTTTGATGTAGGTTCACTTTTTTTTATCTTTGGGCAAATAAAGAAACGAAAGCTCAGAGAGTGTAAGTAACTTGCTCAACACCACAGTAGCCGGTGAGCATTTCTCAAGACCACGGAGCAGCTAGCGGGTGGCGAAGCCATGACTCAGATGCTTGTTCACCCGATTCCCTGTTCTCTCTCCTTGTCCTCATTTTCCAGTCCTTCTGATCCTTGGGTATTACACTCTGATGACAGTCGAATCCCTCCAGCCCTCCTTCATCCAATTACCCGGTTGGATATGCTTCTCAAATTGTAGCTCCGAGCCCTTCTCCTGAGCATTAATCCGGGCTTGCTTTCTGGTTCCAAGGCCCCACAACTGTGGATAAAAGATGTGTCTCAAACCTCCTCCTAGTCCTGCAGGGCTGACCTTTTAGCAGAGATGTACCATCATTACACGGTGAGCCAGGGATGTCTTCCGAGCTGTTTTTTTTTTTTTTCTCCCTCCAACTGCACCAGTATTAAGAAAACCATCCAGGGCCTACATCTTTCTTTTGTAAAATATTGCATTAATCTGCGGTGCGCTCACAAGTGATATAGCTGTTCTGGAAATGAGAAAAGTGAGCTTTTCAAATACTTGGGTCCAAGCTCTGCTGTAAAAATCATTACTGAGTCTTCAATCTGTGTTCTCTGATCTTTGGTGTTTGCAGTATTGTGGTGGTAGGAGCACACACAGAGGTCTCAGCTGGAAGTAGTTCCTTACCTGAGCGCCGAGGTAAAATGCCTTTGGGACTTGAAGGGCATATTTAGGAGTTACCTCCATTTTTTAAAATGTATTGATTGATTTTAAAGAGAGAGAGGAAGAGAGAGGAGAGAGAGAGAGATCAATGTGTTGTTCCACTTGTTGATGCATTTGTTGATTGCTTCTTTTATGAGCCCTTACCTGAGATCAAACCCACAACCTTGGCCTAGCAGGATGACACTCTAACCAACTGAGCAATTCAGCCAGGGTCAACCTCCATTCCTTAACACTTAGAAGCCTGTAAATATTTAGACACAGATGCCCTAAATGCTGGTACACTAATATTCCCCAATCAGAAAATACTCCTGGTACCGAAAAAGCTCTCCTATTGGCTACTATTTTGAGTCCAGAGACTAAATACCCAATAAAATGGGAGTGTTCTGGCTAGGAGAATGAAGGGTATCTTAGCTCAGAGGGCAAGGGTTACTCATCTTTAGAGCGAGAGAATGTGAACTCCATTAGATATCCACATCTTAATGATCCTTCTTTTGTAATCCCCCGTGTTAACAATTAAAGTGATATTATAAGCATCATACCCTCCATTGAACTTTTTGCCTCCAAATGCAGAATGCCCACAACAACCATGTTATGTTATTTTTTTTCTAAATTAATTCATTTTTCCACCTACCAATTCATCCAACCACAAATGTTTATTGAACAGACATTTATTGAGGCCTATTGAGCCTTAGGCTTTGAGAGTATAAAACTGAATGGCATGGTTTCTGCCAAGCAGGATGTACTAGAAATTTCTAGAAGGCAGAATGCTATTATATAATGTGATGAGATATAATAGTGGTGTATGGACATTGGGCTGAGAAAAGAGATTTGGGCAGAGTATTCATATATAGGAGACATCAGTAATATGTGCTGAATGAAAGAACATGTAATCCACAGGCTGTAGACAGAAAGATCTCAGTATATATGTTGCCAAAGCAAGCACAGGGTAGGTCTTAATTAAGATAGTACCTCAGTATAAAGTATTGTTTCCACCAACGGCATTCAAATCTTATATATTTGAGGGTGCACTTTATCATTAAGAGAAATAGTGAGGGAATTTAACTGCTAGGCCTCAATATATTTGATTATATCAAAAGAACATCTATTTATGATAGTATTTCAAACAAACTTTAAGAACATACACTTGGTTAGTTATTTTACAATAGATGACCACCTATGGACATGTAATTTATATAATAGGAATGAATTAATACATGGATGACAAGCAAGTACATCTATGTTATAAAAAGGGAACACAAAGAAAGTTCAAAAGAATTTCAAGAACCATATAAGCAAGTGAATCATGAGCAGACACAATCCAAATTAACTGTAATAAAAATATCATAAGATGACAACAATGAGAACTATATAAATAAAAGGTCAGATGATTTTATAGTATTCAGAGTATTATTGGTCAGAGAAATCTATCTTGGAAGAAAAGGTATGTAAGTTGGACTTTGAAGAGGGGACAATTTGAAAAGGTATAAAGTCAGGAGAGGACATTGCATGTAAATGGCGAGGAAGGCAGGAAGGTGAGGAATTATGGGATGGGGTCAATTTGGCAGGAGTGCCAGGACGGGAGGGGAGGCCAAAAGGTAGATTTGCACCAAAGGAAAGACGGCTTCTCCTAAGGGTTTGGATTTTATGGTGGACAACAGAAAGATGGTTCAGTGGTTCAAGCCACGGACTACCGTGGCTATCTCTACACTTCAAATATGCAGTTAAATTCTGTTTTTATATTCCACATTATATTTAAAAAAATCAATTATGTTTCCATGCCTAAAGCAGTTGCATTTTTTCCCCATTATATTTAGGTGTGATTGATTTGCAACCACCTGCAATTTGTTTCTTACTCAATTGTATTTTCCCATTCAATAGCTATTTATTCTGTTACTGTTGTTGCTATTAACCATGGCAGAAGACATTTTCTAACAATATCTTCAGAGTGGAAATTATTCACATTAGCAATCATTTGAAACCTGAAATCTGGATGATGAATTCATGTTCATTAAGAAAACCTTTATATTTCAGTTACAACTAGCTCATAGCCATCAACCACGCTTGAGAATACTCATATTCTGAAATATCTGAAATTACAAATGTTAATTTTATGCATATTATTCTGCTATTATTTTTTTACACATATATGACCTCTTTGACTAAGCCTAGATGATATATATATATACATATATATATATATATATATATATGTGATCATTTATTGTAAAATAATAAACCATGTTTATGTTCCTAAACTTCGCTTGAAATCCTATCATAAATAGACATGCTTTGGATATAAGCATTTGATTTGAGGTCTAGGAGTTAAATGTACTCACTATTTCTCTTCATGATAAAGTCCACCCTCAAATATACAAGACTTGAATGCTGTTGGTGAAAACATGTAGTATAAATTACATGTCATAATATACATCTCATAAGGACCCTTCCTATAACATAGATGTACTTGCTTGTCATTCATGTATTAATTCATTCCTATAATATTCATTCAGCTAACCCAGGGGTAACAAAAAATAACTATCACAGATGCTTCTGGACTTATGATGTGTTATGTCCTGATAAATCCATCAGGAATTGAAAAGGTCCCAATTCAAACATGTATGTAATACATCTAACCTACAAAACCTCATAGCGTAGCCTCACCTGCCTTAAACATGCTCAGAACACATAAGTTGGCCTACAGCTGGTAAAATCACAGACACAATGAAGACCCTGAGTGTATGGGTTGTACACCCTCGCCATCATGAGGCCACTGGTTTACCATCAGGAGAGATGATCCTCCTGCATATCGCTAGCCCGGGGGAAGATCAAGATTGGAATAAAGGTTTCTCCTGAAGGAGTATCACTTCCACAGGATTGTGAAAACTGTAAGCCGGACCATCCTAAATCAGGGATCTTTGGTGGGAAAGGAGCCGCCTCTTTTTAATCATTTTAAAACTCTCTAGCCCACCACCTGCCAGTGAAGCTGCATTGCAATGCAGGCATCGCGAATCCTCCAAAATGTGCAGCCCCTCTAACCACGTGATTGTGTCTCCCCCGTTTGGATCTTTCCCCAGCACCCTTGTCTACAGAAGAAATAGCAAGCCGAAACCGGTTTGGTTCAGTGGATAGAGCATCAGCCTGCGGACTGAAGGGTCCCAGGTTCAATTCTGGTCAAGGGCATGTACCTTGGTTGCAGGCACATCTCCAGTGTGGGGCTTGCAAGAGGCAGCTGGTCGATGTCTCGCTCTCATGGATGTTTCTAGCTCTCTGTCCCTCTCCCTTCCTCTCTGTAAAAAATCAATAAAATATATATATATTTATATTTAAAAGAAGAAATAGCAAAGCCAGAGGGGAAGGGAGAAAGCAATTCCTGAGTTTGGGGAGCTCAGGATTCTCGCTTTGGTGCCTTTAGGGCTGCTCTGGGTACAAAAGACAGGGTGCTAAAGATGAGGCCTCACCAAGAGCTCCAACACGTGACCACAGGCATGGCTTACAAGCTTGTCCTTCAGCTGGGACAAGCAGCTTCTGTCTTAAGATTCAGTAGAAGCATCATGTCACCCTCCAACATCTCTATGTCTTAGAGTTAGAATAGGAGTGGGGGAAATCAGTCTGACCCCCTGGTGTCTGGTCTTTACCCAGTAAAACAAGAATAAAACAATGAGAGATAGAGAGAAAGAAAGAGAGACACAGAGACAGAGACACACAGAGAGAGCTCTCCAGTTTAACGCACCTCAATCACACCTCAAACAAGCAAAAACATGTCTTATGTTGGCCACGTTTCTCTAAAGAAAGCTGGGAAAGCAGATTCATCATCTGGTTCCTTGTATCTGTTTTGTCTTTCTGGCAGCTTCTATCCCCGCTCCATCCCATCCCATCTTGTTTCATTGCACCTGCTTTGTTTATGCGCCTGCCTCTGTTTCCTTCTCTCTGTCGGGGCCTTAGCCAAACACCAGAGATCCTGCCAAATTGGACAGAGCTATTGCCTTCCCAGACATCAAAAGGTAGCGGTGATCAAAACCAAGCCTGGGCCAGGCTGTGCATTCCTGGCCAAGCCACCCATTTTTCTAGTTGGAAGCGTTTGAAAACTTGGGGGGAAATGTACCATTTCAAAAAGGATGCGATACACATCTCTCCCGACCAGCGCGGCTGTGTCAAAACCCAGACACACGGTGGAGACGCGAGGCGCGGTGGGGAGCTTGAGGAAGGAGCGCGGACGCATCTGGGTAGAGATTCCTATTAAAAGCAGACACATGGCTACGTTTTCCCTGTCAGGGAAGGTTTGAGTGTGAGAAAAGGCTGGTACTAGCTTGTAAACACGGAGTCTACCGGGAGGGAGCGTGCGCAATCTGCCATCTTTCCACGTCCGCTGCATTTGATCGGAGGCGGCAGGGACGCGAGCACATTCCCCCCAGACTCCCTCTGCACGCAGGCCTGGCACTGTGGTTTGTAACTGTCAGGTTCTGAGCTGAAGCGCACGCGTTTTTCACCGCCTGCGCCTCCTGCGAGGCTGAGATAAAAATGCCATTTCCAGCAGGTCAGCGTGGGGTGGAGGAAGCATGGCCACATTTGGATGCGGATGCAGGTGAGGTGGAATCCACACTCCATCAACCATCCGGACCCTGGTCCTTAAGGTGCACTCTGACACCTGCGCAGTTTGGAAGTGATGCCTAAGAGACCAAAAAAATCAAACCACTAACCTTTTGATGCACAGGATGAGACCCAACCAGTTGAGCCACACTGGGCAAGAGGGCACTTTTTTTATTTTTATTTTTGTTGTTGTTTGAATTTATTATTATTATTATCATTATTGGTTTGTTTTGCTTTCATACTAAAGATACGGGGCCACAAACCAGACTGAAATTCCTGCTCATGTGGAGCATGAAGACATGGGTGGGTGACATGATGTTTTTACTGGAAAGAGGCTGCCTGTCTCTGCTGAAGTGTGAGCTCTGAGCTACGCCTGGACTTTACGGATTCTCTTTGAGAAAAGACACTCAAAGTAAAATCAACAAATACACTCACTTTCAGGCAAAATAAGAAGTCTTTTGAGAGGTAAAATTTAAAATCATTCAGTAAAATATACAACCTATGGTCTTAGCTCTAATGAGAAGAAATGAAGCAAGAAAGAAGTCAGAGTATGTTAAGAGATGAGAAATTTTCTGTTTTAAAATAGACAGTTGGGATGATACAGGAATCAAGCTCTGAAAGAGGGTGCGTGTGAGCCATTTCAGATATCTTGGGGAGACATTTGCCAGACAGAGGAGACGGCATCTGCAAAGCCCTGAGAAGGAAGTATGACTCATGACCGAGGAGGGGACTGGAGGTCATTGAATTAAGTGACATGGAGGCCACGGTGACCTTGACAGCATCCTCTCAAGGAGATCCGACTGAGCCAAACCCTGATCGGAGAGAGCTCCAGAGAAATACTGGAAAGAAAAACTGGAGACCAGGCACTCAGGTTTACGCTTTGGAGGAAGGAGGGGAATAGGGTAGTCAAGTGAGGTTAAGAAAACCTTTTCTAGCTGAACATTGGAAAATAATCTTGGCATAGCCCAGGGGAGAGAAGGGAGAATTCCAGAGCAGCATCTTTGAGTAGTGGGCAGAGCAGGGATCTAGCTCACGGGTCTGGTTGGATCTAGCTCACGGGTATGGGGAGAGGGTTGAAGGCTCAATAGGGCCATTCAGCCTCAGTTTTGATTAGAGTTTTGTAGGGACCAAATCATAACGGGTCTTCCATGCCAGGCTCAGATGTTTGAACTTTGTCCTTTTGTAAATGGGGATCTTTAAAGGGTTTTAAGCACAAGAATGAAATGTTACAATATCTTCACCAGGAAGGTGAGACTTGTGCTGAGCTTATAGACATTTATGAGATTCGAATAAATGAGAAGATGAAGAGAGAACATTCTAAGCAAGAAGATCAACCACAGTGATGATCCAGAGTGAGAATGAGTTTGGCATGTGGGAAAACGGTAACTAGAAAGCCCTTCTGACAGAAAGGATACCTCTGGGGAATGAGAATTATATCTGGAAGGTTCTGGAGTTACTCAGCTTACTGATCCAATCCACCACATACTATTGCTATAATCTTGGGCATGATACGGAATGTCTTAATTTTTTTTTTGTAATTCTCACCTGATGATATTTTCCCATTGGTTTCTTAGAGAAAGGGGAAGAGAGAGGGAAAGACAGAAATACTGGTGTGAGAGAAACACATCAATGGGTTGCATACTGCATGCATTGTAACAAAGGCTCAGGCCAGGGAGGAGTCTGCAACTGAGGTACATGCCTTGGACTGGAATCGAACCGAGGACCCTTTGGTTCTCAGGCCAATGCCTATCTATTGAGCCAAACTTGCTAGAGAAGTACCTAATTTCTTTTTATCTAACTTCTCTCTGTGAAAAAGAGGTACTATAGTAATAGTACCGCCCTCATCAAGATAATTAAAATAAATAATGTAGGTAAGGCATTAACTTTGCACCTGGCAGACAGTAAATTCTCAGGAAGTGTTAGCTGTTATTAGGTGAATTATCGTGGGAGCTGGCAGAGTATATGAGAGATTGACCCCAGGTTTATGGACTGTATTAGAAGGAAACATGATTGAAAGCACTGTGATTTCAGGAGACTACATTATATAAATCTCCATATTGAACCCTAATATCTAAATGAATAATTTAAAATGCCAACTCTGATAACGGGATTCATCTAGACTAACCCTTGAGATAATACAAAAGTTTCTTAAAATTTCATAATTAGGACTTTTGAGTTCTGGAAATGGAAAAATATTTATGACTAGCTTTTAAAACTTGAAAAAGAAAGGTGTCATTTTAAATAAACACAATGCTTATCTCCCTGCTGCTGCCAATTTGTCGCATTTTATAAATTCAAATGGGCTAGGAACTAAATTCAGCGCTTCAAAAAAAGGCATTATGAATGGTCATTTCTCTGTAATGAGAGTTATCTGAATGTGACAGCTGGCATCCGCATACTGAAGAATCCAGAAAGAAGAACATAGTGTCACATTTAGCCCGTTTCAGAAAGGATCTTTATATTTACCAAAAATGCATGTTGCAAATAGAAATGTATTTCACCTATCACAAGAATACATGGCTGCCTGTTTCTTAATTTTATCTTAGAATTAATTTTCTTTAATATAGGATCAATGAATCAAATTGGGTAGAAGGTTCTTTTTCAAGTTTTCTACTTTCAATATATCATGTCCAGGGTTATCATTCAGTTCTATTTCATGCATTAAAAACAACAGCAAGTACTTTTTAAAAATTGATACCAATAATAGAGGAATGTGCAAATTGTCCAGGACACCATCACAGTAACAGTAATGACCAAACAGCATGCTGTGTGGGGCTAACAGTCTGGTAGGGGTCGGTTGGGGGTGACCAGTCCAGCTGGAGGGAGGCAGTTGGGGGTGACCAGGTCAGCAGGCAGAGGTGTTTACGGGTGATCAGGCTGGTAGGAAGGAGCAGTTAGGGGAGATCAGGTAGGCAGGCAGATGAGCAGTTAGAAGGCAAAAGTACTAGATTGTGAAAGGGATGTCCAACTGCCGGTTTAGGCCTAAACTGGCAGTCAGACATCGGATTGAAGAAGTTGCAGGCTGGGCTGAGGGTACCCTTCCTCCCCCCGTGCCTGAATTTCATGCACCAGACCTTTAGTGTAATTATAATGCCCTGCTCTTTGGGCAGAGGAGGGCTACTCAGCTAATACCTATAATGGGAAAAAACAGATTGGGGTTTTTGATAATATATTTAACTCAGCATTCAAAGCTTTAGTCAAAGGGATGTTGAATTATATCGAGTAAATTCTTGAAATGTTAGTCTTTGATCAAGAACTACAAGGAATATGAGCAACAGAAATTAAAAGGGTTCCATAAAGACAACTAGATACTAGTTTTGGTGAAAATTTAGAAATGAGAAAGATTAGCCCATTGAATAGAAACTGACACTTAAAATGATCTGAGGGACCAAGGATGTTTACATGATGGACATCTAGAGACTTGTGTTCAATTTTCAAAATACAAAATACTAAACTCCCCAAATTTTAAGGCGTGAACACAGTAATGTTAATCAAGTTTGCAAGACAAATGTCATTCTCAAGTTGACAGGTTCTTGGGTAAGAACGAAACTTAATTTCTAAAAATGTACTTCATATTGTTGAGTCGATAGAATTTGAGTTAAGTGAATGTAACCTACCAGATTATTGGGCAGAAAATATAATTTAAATATAATTTATCCATTAATTGGTGTTAATGGGTTGGATAAAATGGCTCATTAAATAGATTATATTAGAGATCAAGTTTTCTAGTAGCAAATAAGTCTATGAGAACAACCTTAAAGACCGAAAATGTGATATAAGAATTTTTGGGGCCGAAACCGGTTTGACTCAGTGCATAGAGCATCTGTCTACAGACTGAAAGGTTTCAGGTTCAATTCCGGTCAAGGGCATGTATCCTGGTTGCGGGCACATCCCCAGTAAGAGACGTGCAAGAGGCAGCTGATCGATGTCTCTCTCTCATTGTTGTTTCTAACTCTCTATCCCTCTCCCTTTCTCTCTGTAAAAAATCAATAAAATATATATTTTTAAAAGTATTTTTTTGGTGAAAATTTAGAAATTAGAAAGATTAGCCCATTTAACAGAACTGACACTTAAAATGATCTGAGTGACCAAGGGTGTTTACAAGATGGACATCTAGTGTTTGGTTCTTCCCAGCATCTATTTTCTTTTCTTTCAGTAATAGAGCTGGATTTTCCTTTGGGAAACTACCCTTCCCCTTTCATATCGTCAAATTATCTTGGTATCAGTGTGACATAAGAGGAAGAGGAAGGGACAAGTGTCACACTGGACAAGTCATATAGCCACCAGGAAAATATGGCTTCTCATTTTTAGAATAAAAGCAATCTTAGTACTAATACAAATGAGACACAAAGACAAATAACTTGCAGGGTGATTTTTGAGGGTTACGTAAGTAACGTGTGAGAAAGTTTGCTATCCAAATGTGAAGAACACCTAGAGAATGTTTGCTAACTCAGACCATCATGACCGACCGTGAAAGACAAGTTCATTACAAGTTACAAAAAACGTTGGCAATGATCAGTGGATTGTGTAGTGTGTGCCTGAGACCTGTTTCAAAAGATGATGGTGCTTCATTTTCACCAGCGGGCGGTCTTTTCATTACTGACATGAGGATAATAGATGTATATCATATAAAACGAAGGATCGGGTTGGTGCCCGTGATCTAGGCAATTAGGGAGACATCGAAAACCCCAGGTATGCTGGCCTTGGCTTCCTGGGAGAGGGGGTGGCCTGGTGAGGGGTTGGGGTGAAGATCACAGGGCTGCTTCCCATTCAGTGGGCTCTGCCATAGGACACATTTCGCGGAGGTATTTCTATCATCAAAGGTAACTCTATTTTTATTTATTTTTTGTAAATGAGACAAGACCACTTGCCCAAAGCATGTTTCTCTCAGGATGGTGCAATGCCCCTATGACAGAAGAAATGTGGCGTGTTTTATATTTGTATTTTTTAATCACACACACAGCGGAATAGTGGAGAATCTAGAAGTAATGGGAATGGAGGGAGTACTTAGTGTGTTGATTTAAGCAGTATGCGTAAACTTCCCGCAGATTTAAATTTCCCAACAGCTTGCAAATGAGTCACTCAAGTTTCCAAAAGCAGAAGTTTCTGGAGATACATTAGTCATAAAAGACCATAGAACATAGCTTTTTATGTTTGTTGTTTTTGGTTGTTTTTCTTTTTTTACATTCTGTCCAACCCTGAGCCATGGAGTCTAACAGGGTGATACAGTATGTTCTACAACCCCCGGGAATGTCAGTAGAGTAATAATAATGGTTTTGAATTAAAAACAGTGGAAACTGGTTTGGCTCAGTGGACAGAAGCGTCAGCCTGGGAACTGAAAGGTCCCAGGTTTGATTCTGGTCAAGGGCATATACCTTAGTTGAGGGCACATCCCCAGTAGGGGGTGTGCAGGAGGCAGCTGATGGATATTTCTCTCTCATTGATGTTTCTAGCTCTCTATCCCTCTCCCTTCCTCTCTGTAAAAAATCAATAAAATATATTTAAAAACAAAATAAAATAAAACAAGAACAGCCTGAGTTCAAACACCAATCCCCCTCTTCTCATGCTGGCCCATAGATCTCGAACCATTTACTACTATTTCCTGAGGCTCAGTTTGTTCCTCTGTAAACTTAGGCAGTAAACTCAGTGAACACAGGGAATGTATGTAAAATGCTTAGGTCCAGTGTAGTGCCTTTTATTAAGAGTGGATGAAATAAAAAATTACAGTTATTAAGAGCCCTTTCAACCAAATATGGGGGAGTGAAAAAGTCCCATGTTCAAAGAGATACCTGCCAAGTCATGATCTGCTGAAAAAGCACATTATACAAGCAAACCCTTCAGCCTGGTGTCTGATTGGAAATCAGTCTCTCGGTTGGCCTCTTGCTTCTAGGTAGGACTGTCTTAAGCCCGAGGTAGCATTTTTATTCTCGCTGAGAGAACAGTGCAGCTACGCTGTCTGCCCAAGTGTTTATTATGGAGCTTATTATTTTTCTCTCGCAACCTTTGTAGCAGATACAAACTGGAAGTTAAAAGGAATGTAAAATAAGAGCACGAACCGACATTTGCCAGTTGACAACATCGCTGAAACCAGTAGACCCTTTCCCCCACGGGGCATGTGATTGTTCCTTAAGGCAGAAATGTTTTCCAGCCACCGCCTGCAACAGAAAGCTGGGAATCTAAGGACAGGAGGCAAGTTCTCTCGTGATCTGCCTCCAGCTTCGGATGCCAGGCCTGCCAGCCTATTTGCAGTATCTGAAACACACATTGGTCTTCCAGCAGTCCGGGTCTTTTCCAAGACCTCTTCCTTCATATGCCGTTTGTCTTTCCTATACCCCCTCAAGCTGGCCAGCTACTGCTGTCCTTCACATGGCACCTCAAGGACACCCTCCTGTGGGACGTGGGTCCTAGATGTCCCCCTGCCACGCTGGTCTTGCCAAGTTCCTGGCTCTTTGTCTGCTCAATTAAAGCGTTTCCCGTGGCCCTGAACAATGAACTTGACTGGATGTCAGACTTGTGTCTGTGCCTGTTTGGTTAGACCAGTGGTTCTTAACCTGTGGGTCTCGACCCCTTTGGGGGTCAGACGACCCTTTCACAGGGGTTGCCTAAGACCATCAGAAAACACCTATTTCCCATGGTCTTAGGAACCAACAGACCGCTCCTCGGTGTAGCAAAGTATAGCAATGTAGTTTACTGTTGTCATATGAAGACTGTTACCCATGCTACACCACGATTCAAGACAAAAATTTCATTGATTTATAATTATAAATAAATATTTCACAATATATAATTACATATTCTTTTTGCGATTAACCACTATGCTTTAATTATGTTCAATTTGTAACAAGGAAAATACATCCTGCCTATCAGATATTTACATTATAGTTCATAACAGTAATAAGATTACAGTGATGAAGTAGCAATGAAAATAATTTTATGGTTGGGGGTCACTACAATGTGAGCAATTGTATTAAAGGGTCGCGGCATTAGAAAGGCTGAGAACCACTGGGTTAAAGTGTTTTGAATTCCACTTGTGATCACCTCTATTCTTCTCATGGGTACCTGTCTCCCCAGCGCATCTGGGCATGCCTTGAGAACAAAGTGTGTGTCTTCATCTTCCTTCAGGGGCATGCGCAGAGTGATGGCACCATAATTATTCCCGATTGACCCTGGGGATGGTGCCCAATGTAAAGCTATGCTAGGCAACATTAATGCTAAGAGATGCCGGCGTGCCTGAATAAATGCATATAGAGCAGAAGAAGCTATTTTAAGAACCACGGCTCATGTTTGTGTCTGGGGAAAGAGGCATTATCAAACATCACTTCTTCCCAATCAAAGGAAGCTTACTTCCGGGATAGGAGGCCCAGTTTTTTTTGTTTTTTTTTTTCTTTTTCCCAAATTAGGAATTCAATTAGGGGGCGCATTTGCATGTCCCCATTAGTCCTCTTTGAATATGCATGGCTGGTTGCATTCCCGTCTGACACCTTCAGGGAGCTTGCTCAAGGAAGCTCTCCAATCTGAAAGAAAATGCATCCATCCTCATTAAAGACGCCCGGAGAACACCGTCTGGACAGGAGAAATAAAGCGGGGAGAAGTCCAGAGCTAGAGCTTCCATGGTTACGGGGGCCAGGAACAATGTAACGGATTCACGAGGTCCCTGCTGCTCCGTTCTGATGCCATGCCAACAAGCCCTGCAAACTGTCCATCACTCCGCAGCGCTATTTATAGGCCGAGGCCCGCTGCGAGGAAGAAATGGCAAAGGGACACACAGTGACAATTACCGAGGAGAGGAACAAAAGAGACACCTCCTTTTCAGTTCGCTTGGCCTTTGGTGATCGCACTTTAAATAACCACCTGGTAAACGAATGGGTCATTTACTGGAATAAAATATTCATAAGAGATCTTTCGGTGCGAAGGATCCACCGAGGGAGAAATGAATTAAAAACTCCAATCTCGTGTTCCAGGCCCCGCATCATGGCACGATATTGGTACCTCATTCTGCCTCGCTGCCGGTGGTTAGCATGCATGTCTATCAGGCAGGCTGTCAGGATGTGAAGCACACACAAAAGAAGGAGATGCATGAATGCCATGTGGAAGTAAAGATCCAGAAACGGAGAGGATGCTTGCGTGGCACGCTCATTTTTCATGCCCCTGAGAGCGTATTCCAACTCCTCCAGCCGGGATAGGGGTGAGAGGGAGAATCAGCTGCACACCCCTGCTTTGATTTCTGTAAACCGGACTTGTAAATTGTGGTCCCTTGGGGTCCTGGTGGCTGAATGGGTGAGCAGCATCCACAGCGGACCACGTGGCTCCCAGGGGGGTGGATGTTTGTATGTGGTGGCAGCGATGGTGTTTGCTCTTTAGGCCACAGGCCGTGGCACTGAGCCGATGGCATCCATATCCTGGCTGGACCAGCCTGTCCAAACCACTACCTTCACTTCAAGTAATGCACATGCTTTGAACTTGCCTCTGAACTGCCGTCCGGGTTACACATCATTAGATGATTACCAACTTCTCAGGAAACTCTTTTAGATGAAATCAAGCATCCATGTCCACTCATTTTTGGTTTTCGAAGATCTTTAGATTCCAAAATTTTATATATTTTGTTTACTTGTTAACAAATCTTCGTGCTCTCTACGTTTAATGTCTTTTCCAGTACTATGGTACCTTGAGATATGAGTGCCGTAACATACGAGATTTTTGAGATATGAGCCGTTGAGCAAGCGATTTTTGCTTTGAAATATGAGCAACAGTTGAGATAGGAGTCATCGTGTGGATCGGCCGGCTGCACACGACCCACCAGTGTACTGCGACTCGAGCGTCTCATAGTTTCCCACGCCTCAAGGTTACGGAACAAATTAAACTCGTATCTCGAGGTACCACTGTATTTCGCAGCATCTAAATTAATAATAAATTTCTTAAATAAAAATGCTTCAGTGGATACATTGTATTTTTTTTAATATATTTTACTGATTCTCCACAGAGAGGAAGGGAGAGGGACAGAGAGTTAGAAACATGGATGAGAGAGAGACATTGATCAGCCGCCTCCTGCACGCCTCCTACTGGGGATGTGCCTGCAACCAAGGCTCATGCCCCGGACCAGAATAGAACCTGGGACCCTTCAGTCCACAGGCTGACACTCTATCCACTGAGCCAAACGGGTTTCGGCTACATTGTATTTTTTTTTTTAATTTGCTGCACAAAATTATGCCACAGTGATGGAAATCGGACCTCTCTTTTTTAAGGGTGGAATGTAGTAGGGAGGACTCATCAATTGGGTCTAATTTCTCTAGACGGAAAACGCAGCCTCTTTCCAAAAGATGGTACGTGCTTCCCTTCTTTGCTCTTGTTTTTGCTCTCACAGAAGTGCTTTCTTGCATTTCATGATCACACTGGTAACGTAAACTTCTATAAATCATTCTTATATCTTGTGCTCTGTAGACAATAGCTGGTAAATAATTCTTATTTATCTTCTCCGTCCTCCAAGCATAGTTCTTTCATCTCCACTCACCTTAACCCTTCTTACATATCCCACACAGGAAGATCTATGTGTGGCATTTCTCTGCGGAAATTTGGTAAATATTTTCATTATTGCATCTAAATTTCATATTATAATTATGTTTTTGACCCTTCCAGTCCCCTCCCCCACTAAACTTGACTCAGATGACTGGGTTTTCATTGCATTCCAGTGGCTAAGAGGAGGAGGTGAACATATTCTAAGTGGAGATCTGTGACCAGCATGGGACAGTTATACATGGAGGCTTTTCATATTTATAGTTGCCACCGGTAGTAGATACCGCTATTTTTCTCATTTTGTAGGTGAGAAAATTGAGGGCCATATTTTCCCACTGCTGCAAATCCCACGGCAGAACCTATGTTGTAAAATTGCCAGATTCTAAAACCTAAGCTGATCCTGCATTCCACGATCTTGTATATCTCCTTGTCTAGTGCATGGAAAGAGCTTCATATGCTCTTTAGTTATTAAGTAACTATCCCATATGAATACTGCTACATTCTATTCTGCTTAGCCAGCATCAGACTTTGTCAGTGCTTTATTTTCTTTAATCAGATTCTTAAGCAGGGATGGTCTCAACCACTAAAGAATGTATATAATTCATCCATCGTTCACACATAGGGAGAGAGAGAGAGAGGGGAGGAAGGACAGAAGGATGAGAAGAGAGGTGTTACAGATGTTACAGATTGCTTTTAGTTCCAAGACAAAATATAGATCATTTTCAATTTGAGGCATTTTTTATGCTTATTGATAGATTGGCTTCCAGGAATAAATCAATAACATTCTGAGAAACACAGAACATCCTAAAATGTATTCCAACCCCAGGGCTTGTAAATGAAGAAAGCCAGAGATTTTCAACTTGAATCAATATTCATAGTCTGAGGTGGAGATTAACTACTGATTGTTTGCCATATTGGACACATCAGTTTCATTCATACAATCTCTCACACTCATCTTCCTCTGTGTTTGAATACCTTTCCCCACCACTCATCTATATATAGCATCTTTTCCCATCAGCGTCACTAGTGCGTATATGCATTGGCTAACTTCAGGGGCAGCTGATTTTCACGACATGGAAAGGAGCATGCGGTAAGCTTGGCGAAAGGTGCATATACTCAGCATATGCTCAGCTAAGCCTGGTAAAGCCTAGGACACAAGGCCCCGGTGTTTGATGTTTTGCTTTGTAAATCTGAAGGGTCAGAGCCATCAGTTACGGCTGGCGAGAGGCGGCTGGGGTGTGAGATCGGCAATGTCAGTGTCTGCAGATCTGGCACCGGGTCTCGGTAAACAAACACGAGGTGCTCTGAACCTTCATTAATAACGAAATGTCAGCTGGAGGGAAGGTACAAGATGTCATCTCTCCCAGTTCTTTCCTGAAAACTCCGCTTTCAACAATAGTTCTGTGCTTTGTCTCTGTCACCCAATTAAGCTTGGAAGGTTTATTTTCCTTTTTTCAAGATCTCTGTCTCTCTCCGGGGGGAACGTCGCATGGAATGGACAGTGTGCACAGCCTGGCTGGCAGCTTGCACATCTGTAATGATTAGCAATGGCACCTGCTCTCTGGGGGACTAGGTTTGTAATTTATATGTATTTACTCTCCAAGTAGCATTGTGGGGGATGAAAATATATAGAAATTTAGCATTATTCCCACTAACATTTTTTTTAGTTACATTGAGTGTTATTGAAATCAATGAAACTGAGAATTTTAATTCCATTCATCTTTTCCTTTTCTCTCTCTCTTTCTCTCCAAGATAAAGGGATAAAATGTGAACTTTGGGGACAATCGTGTGTCCTGTGTAGTAACACAGCTCTATCACAGAGTTGATTAGCAAGGGTAAATTTACATTTGAGTTCAGCACGATTGATTTCTTTTTAGTTTTAAAACCTAACTCTGGCTTCATAGTCTCCCAAAGATTACCTATTATTTATAACCATGTCAGAGAGCGCAATGGAATTGGGAGTTTGGGCTTTCTATCTCCTCTCCACTTTCGAATGACCAACCAGTAAATTGATGCCAGCTTTCTTTCCTGTCAGCAGCTTCTCACCGAGCAACAACTAAGCGTTAAAATAAATATGCCCTGGAAGTACACGGCAGTGCTCAAAAGGGGACTCAACTCCCACAGGCTGCTGGCAGTAGCCTAGAGGCATACATTAGTCAAACACATGCATGCTTAAGTAAATAACTGAAATCATCCAAGAGCTGGGAAGGAGGCAGGAGAATCCACAGGAGCTAAGGCAGCCCAGACCCAATGCAACATATCTACCTGTGTGCGGAAAAGGGAAACACCGTAAAATGTTGACCTAAGGGAATGTTCGGGAACCTTAGCTGAATGCAGGATGAGAAAGGATGGGAGGACAGGTTTTTCGACAGAGATGACAGCAGAGGCTGGAGTCTACGACACTTGGAATGATCACGGGACAGAGGCAAGTTTGCCAAGGCCAGAGTTTATGGGAAGAAAGGGGATGGCAGGCATGATCCCAAGAAGGTGAAGGGAGGACTCAGGGTGTCTGCACTGTAGTGAAGGCTATAGCTTCCATTCTAAGGGCCTAGATAAGAGGTTCTCAACCTGTGGGTCGCGACCCCTTTGGGGGTCGAACGACCCTTTCACAGGGGTCGCCTAAGACCAGTGGAAAACACATATTTCCCATGGTCTTAGGAACCAACACACCGCTCCTCGGTGAAGCAAAGTGTAGCAATGTAGGTTACTGTTGTTATATGAAGACTATTACCCATGCTACACCACGATTCAAGACGAAATTTCATTTATTTGTAATTAGAAATGAATATTTCACAATATATAAATTACATATTGTTTTTGTGATTAAGCACTATGCTTTAATTATGGTTCAATTTGTAACAACGAAAATACATCCTGCATATCAGATATTTACATTACGGTTCATAACAGTAGCAAAATAACAGTTATGAAGTAGCAACGAAAATAATTTGATGGTTGGGGGTCACCACCACATGAGGAGCTGTCTTAAAGGATCACGGCATTAGGAAGGTTGAGAACCACTGGCCTAGATGAATGTTAAGGAGGGCAGTGATCTGACCAGGTTTATGTTTAAAAAAGGCCAGTCAATTGAAAAGGTAGGATAATTAAAGCTTGCCTTAACAGCTTCAAAGGCTCACTATAATGTTTGAAGGAGGCATATACATGTGAATTAAATTGAAATCCCTAAGTATCCAGTTGAGTTAATAAAGGCACTCTTAGGGTATGACTTTGACTATGATACTATCTGGCTCAATCCATTATCCAAAAACACACACCAATACTCTGAAGCATCCATCTTACATAAAAAGTGCTGCTTGAAATTTTAACCTTGCTATTTGGCTTCTGTAAATGCTTGCTTGCTTAAATAATAAGGAAAATGAGACTACTCTCACTTCAGAGAGGCCATTAAACCTTCCCTAGACAAAATTATCAGTGCTGGCACAGGCCAGGTCTTTGGTTGAGGTCTCAAGGCCCCAGCACATAGGGGCCCTTTAAGAACTTGCAAAGAGGCAGGAAACATTCCATATTTGGGAGATAAAGAAGGTAAAAACATACAAATAGGGAAAATTTCTGCATGTTGGGGCCCAGCATGAGAAAAATTTTCCTCTGGACCCGCACGAAATAAATGTAACTCCAGCTCTCCAAGCATTATTTGATTATTCAGGTTTTCTGTAACTCAATCTTTAAAACCCTGCTCTAAAAATTGTGGCTTTGCCTAGCCAGCATGGCTCAGTGGTTGAGTGTCAACCTATGAACCAGGAGTTCATGGATGGACTCTCCATCAGGCACATGCCTGGGTTGCGGGTTCGATCCTGGGTGTGGATGTACAGGAGCAACCGATAAAACGATTCTCTCATCATTGATATTTCTATCTCTCTCTCCCTCTTCCTTCCTCTCTGAAATCCATAAAAATATATTTAAATGTGGCATTAATGGAAGATTCCAAGATTGAGTAACATCTTCAGCAGCAGTAACATTTTAAACTTGGTAATAAAGAAGCCTTTTGCCATTTAATTGTTTTAATGACACTTAAAGCTAACCCCAAAGCTCAAAACCTGGATCATCGAGAAATCGAAATACCTAGAGATATAAATGAGACATCACCACACACTCTTTGATATAATTGATAAGATAATAATTATAGAAGATAACAATTATCAGCATATACTTATTGAATGCCCACAGTGTTCCAGATACTGCCCATGAAACAGTGACTATTATGGGCTGAATTGTATCTTCCAAAAAACTCATTACTGAAATCCTAACCCCCCAGTGTCTCGGAATGCGACTTAATTTGGACACAGGGTCTTTACAAAGGTGATGAATGTAAAATGAGGTTATACGGCTGGACCGTAATCCAACATAACCGATGCCCTTATAAGAGAATGTTTGGGCACACAAAGAGGCACCAGGAATGCATGTGACAGAGGGGAGACCGTATGAGGATACAGAGAGAAGGCTGCCGCCTGCAAGCCGAGGAGAGAGGCCTCAGGGGAAACCAAACCCGCTGACACCTTGATCTGAGACCTCCAGCCTCCAGAACTGCGATGAAATAAATTTCTGTGGCTTAAATCGCATGCTGAGATGCGGTATCTTGTTAGGACAGCAGGAGCCAAACAATCCAGTGACATGGCTATCGATCTTTCGTCCAGCAGTTTAAAAGAGGCAACATGACAAAAAGGGAGAAAATGAGTTTCATGATAACAGGAATGTAGGGTGCAGCGGCATCACTAATTTTAAATTGGGGCTCAGGAAGGCTCTCTATGGATATCTAAGTTAAAGGTGAAGTAGGAACTGCAGGGCAAAAAAGAAGGTGGAGGAGTATTTTGGAGGAAGAATGCATGCAGGTCTGTCTGCAAAAGCCCAAAGGACCATGTGTCCTGTGGGGACTGACACAGAGGAGTCACTCGGGGCTGATTCTCTGTGGGCTTCTCTGTTTTACCGCGGTTAAAATAGCCTCAGATCTCCTCTGGATTGATGCAGGTGTCTACATAGAGGTTTCTCTGCGTCCATTCGGGATTCGTATCTCCCTATCTCGTCACAACATCCAGAAAAGTCTTTCAAAAACCTGAACTAGCCGAAACCGGTTTGGCTCAATGGACAGAACGTCGGTCTGCAGACTGAAAAGTCCCAGGTTTGATTCCATTAAAAGGCATGTACCTTGGTTGTGGGCACATCCCCAGGAACGGGGGTGCAAGAGGCAGCTGATCGATGTCTCTCTCTCATTGATGTTTCTAACTCTCTATCCTTCCTCCTTCCTCACTGTAAAAACTAATAAAATATATTAAAACAAACAAACAAAAAAAACCTGAACTAGATAATGTCACTATCCTTCCTAAAGAGCCTTGGGAGCATCTCACATTGCTTTCAAATAAATAAATAAATATATTAATTAATTAATTAATTAATTACCCCTGCAAATCTCAATGTGATCTAACAATTGCTTACCTCTTACATCTCCTTCAATTCTCTCCACCTCCTTCCCTCACTCCATCCCCAGCCACACTGGCTTCCTGCCGCTCCAAAAGAACATGCTAAGCTCGGTCCTGCCACAGGGCCTTTGCACTCACTCTTCCTTCTGCTAGAATACTCTTTCATCAAGTGTTTGCATGTCTATCGCCTTATTGAATTTTCATGTTTCCTGTGAGGCATCACCTCCTATCTCACTTATCTATCTAAACGTGTCTTTCCTCTCCGATGTAGTAATTATCTATCATATTACCCTAGGTTTTTCTTCACAGCGCTTATTCTACATTAAACCTTATAATTTAGTTATGCAATTCCCCTCCCCTCTCCTCCTACATGGTAATATCTATCATATCACCCTAGTTCTTTTCATAGCACTTATTCTACATTAAACCTTATAATTTAGTTATATAATTATCCCCCCTCTACCACCCCCCCTTTTTTAAATATAATTTAAGCTCTATGGAAATAGAGGCTCATCTGTTTTCTGCTGCCTTCATCATCACAGTGATGGGCACAGTATAGATACTAAATAAAGATGTGCTGAATGAATAATGCTAGTCATCCCAGCTGACTTGGATTTTAAATTCGCATCATCATCCTTTACCATGAAACAGTGAGCAGGGAGGTGATTTCGGACCGTCCCTGTAGAGAAATATTTAACACTGTAGTACACCAAGGCGAAGGCAGCTGTAAAAGCCCATCCCGGATTGATGTGGAATAACACGTGATGTGTCAAGACGATGCCTATTAGAATGCATTGAACATTTCCCTAGTGTCCATAAATCACAGTCATTCCAAAGGGGCAGAAACGATCCAAAGGATCTGCCAACCGGCCTTGTCACTTGACTCTAAGCAAGACACTGAGCCATAGGGACTTCTGTGAATTATGGTTGACAATCCTGGGCATGTCTCTGGCACATCGTTTGGTTGGTAATGGGATTTCTGTTTTCAGTCGCTGAATTCCCTGGTGGGGAGGGCGGTAGGGAAGGGAGACAAAATAAAACGCAGTCAAACATCACTAACTCCGTATTTTTCATGATGTACCGAGTTATTCTTGGCACGAGGAAGGGTGTTTGGCTCCTTCCCGCAGACAATGTCCCTCCATATATCTTCTCTGCAGTAAGGAGTTTCCTGGAACCTCATCAATATATAGACTTTGAAGGCTGAAAGATAGTAGTAGGAGCAACTGGACAGAGGTGGGGTAGGAGGTAAGTAGGGAGCGTTACACACACGTGTCTAGTTCTCTGAAGGGTACTAGGCCCAGCGGGAAATACGAGCATTGGAATAAAGAGCATATAGTGCAGTGGTTAGGAGTGAAGGCTTCTGTACCAGAATGCCTGCATTTGAATTTGAATTTCCTAGTGGAATGATCTCAAGCAACTGACTGTACTTCTTTGGGGGTCCATTTGTTCGGCTCCATTCAGGGCTAACATCGGGAACTAGAGAGTGATTGTGAAGATTAATTAGGTCTGATATTTAAAGCATCTACACAGGCTTCAGCCACAAAATAAGCGCTCAATAAGTGTTGTTTTTCAACAGCGCCAACGGCAGCATCATTATCACCATGACCATCATCAAAACTCTGGTCTGACACTGTGAAGGGTAGAGGGAGTGGTTAGATGGGACACTAGGTAGAGGGAGACAAGAAGAAATGTTTCATATCAGATGCCAAGACATTTACTCGGAGACTGTCAGACTTATAAACCCACTGGAGGATTTACTTCATCCCAAATGCCACTGAATGGCCAGGCCTAGTTTCCTCCTAGTTTTGTCAAAACTGGCTCAAACAAAGGGACAGTCCATATGACTTTGGGAAAATTGGAACAAACCTTGCCATGTAAACGTGATGACCTAATACTCATTAACCAAGGGAAGAACAGCACTGTAATCTCTTTCTAAGACTACATTTGAGAGTATAATGACCGAGACCGGTTTGGCTCAGTGGATAGAGGGTCGGCTTGTGGAATGAAAGGTCCCGGGTTGGATTCCGGTTGGGGACATGTACCTTGCTTGCGGGCACGTCTCCACTGTGGGGCATGCAGGAGGCGGCTGACCGATGTCTCTCTCTCATCGATGTTTCTGACTTTCTATCTCTCTCCCTTCCTCTCTGTAAAAAATCAATAAAATATATTTTAAAAAAAAGAGAGTATAATGAATGGTCTGAATTCTGGGGAATGGCTTTTTAATAGTAGCTACTCTAGAAACAATTAAAAAAAAAGTTGACTATTACTTTTTAAAACCTGGTGGTTTATATGAATTACATCTTTATTTTTTTGAATCCTTGCTCCTTCCTGAAACCGCAGTGACCCACTCTTAGACGATAATAGGACATCAGACAACTGCCGAGACACTGAATTTCCCCCAAGAAATGACATGAAACTCCTCAAAGATTTCATGAGAGAGATGATCTCTGCTCCCTTGTGTTTGCTCTCAGTCATGTGGCCCCTAAATTGATCTGCAACCTGGGCTACAATTTGACTGCTATTCAAATTCCAAATAATCATGGAGAGATTTGTAAGAGACTCTCTTAAAGAATTAGGGAAAGTCCTCCCCATATTCTCTATGCCTTCTTGTGGCCAACCACACAAAGTCCCCTTGATGAGATACAGCTTCACAAAGGCACATTCATTCATTTCTTAATTCATAAAATATTTGTAAGCATTACTATTAGTTTCATACTGTGAGGCTGCCATGAATAGGAATATTTAATCCCTACTTTCAGGAATCCTACAATTTTTTGTAAGCTTCAATATAGACAGAGCAGAGTCCCCTATGCTTCAGCTTTCATCCCTCAGGTGGGGAAGGGAAGATGATCAATTTTTCAGTGGATATTGTGTCAGGCTCCATGCTGGATGCTCCTCATGACATCTTTGGAAGGGTAGCTCATCTTTTGACAGGTGCACCCAGCCAACCAGCTCCCCACCGTTCCCGCCTATCTGGTCTCATTATCTTTAAGAAAGTGATGTCCACAAACTTTAAAGGGAACAGAATGTACCGAAAGCTCATTATGCCCTCTTCCTGCACAGACGCAAGTTTGAATTCTCATTTGAGTGGACAACCTCCGTGAAAAATAACTTTCTCTTGGTCTGGGACATAGGGAGGTAAAGATGCAAAAGGCGTTTCGGAGGCAAGGGCCTGACAATAGATAAATGTCACGCCAAGACTCAGATTGTTATCTTTAAGCAGAGGAGGCAGGAGAGGAAGGGAAGGGAGGAAAAAACATTTGAGGCCACAGCTTTCAAAGTCCCTTATGGACAGCTCGGTAGGAACTAAGTAATTGGTAATGGCTGTGGTGTTTTTCTCGATCACTAAAGCAGAAATGAGTGCTCATGGAAATGTCACTCTACAGCCAAGAGAAAAACAGAGAACGATGCTTGGTTTGATATTTTAAATAGGAGACATGTTTTTCTTTGGTTCAATGTAAAAGTTTCTACGCAACATGCAATTATGTTTTATACCAGATTTCAGGTGTGCTTGATTGCTGGATCAATTCTTTTGTTGATGTCTCCTAAGTCACATTTGGTTACTATTCTGACAATGACTTTTGCTTCTCTTCATGAAGCTTGGAGATCCAATTAAAAAGCAACAACATGTTGCCAAAACCGGTTTGGCTCAGTGGATAGAGCATCAGCCTGTGGACTGAAAGGTCCCCAGTTCGATTCCGGTCAAGGGCATGTACCTTGGTTTCGGGCACATCCCCAGTGGGGGGTGTGCAGGAGGCGGTTGATCAATATTTCTCTCTCATCAATGTTTCTAACTCTCTCTCTCTCCCTTCCTCTCTGTAAAAAAATCAATAAAATATATTTTTAAAAATAAATTAAAAAATAACAACATGCCATCAAAAATAACTTGTAAAATGGGGCAAGATTTAGAAATTATACTTTAAAAATTTGTCATTTTGGTCAGACAAACAGCGTACACTGTCAAATTCCTGTTTCAGAAGTTGAGCCAATTTAATCATCTGCTGAAGATGATCAACCATTTCCATTTGCCTGGGACTGAGGGGATTTTAGGAACCTGGGACTTTCGGTGCTAAAATGAGAAAGTCCCCAGCAAACCAGGATGAACTGGTCATCTCATTTCTCCCTTCGTAGGTTTGCTGTGATGATTGAATAAAGTAATACTTACTAAAGACATCTCATAGTAATATTTGGTACTTGCAAGCATTCAAAAAATGTCAGCTATTGTTAAAGTCCTTCCTAACAATAGGGACAGGTATTGTGCGAAGCAGTCATTTTTGCATGAGGCCCTCTGCTCCAGAGGATCTCACTTGCAGAACTGAAGTCAGCTTAGAAGACGGGAAGGGGTGGACAGCCAGTGGGTGGGTGGGTGGGGGGACAGAGGGGAGGCATTTACACTGCAAACTGCAATCGCAGGGTGGCTAGAAGGACCCACTCATTGCCTCAAAATAAGTTCCTGAGCAAGAATTAGCTGCAGATAAGTAAACCACCCTTATTATTTTTAAAGTATATCATAATAGTATATGATATAAACTGTATATGATGTTAGAGTATGTAAACATGTATTATAAGACTATATTAATATGTACTATAATGTAACATAGGCTATATGTGATGTTAATATAGGCTGTATAATATATTATGAAATCTTAGTATTTAATAAATTAACACTATACCAATATATATTATATGATATTGATATACAACAAGATATGTTATAAATATTTTAATATTTTTTAAATATATTTTATTGATTTTTTTACAGAGGAAGGGAGAGGGATAGAGAGTTAGAAATATCGATGAGAGATACATTGATCAGCTGCCTCCTAAATATTCCCCACTGGGTATGTGCCCGCAACCAAGGTACATGCCCCTGATTGGAATCGAATCTGGGACCCTTGAGTCCCCAGGCCAACGCTCTATCCACTAAGCCAAACCGGTTAGGGCCTAAATATATTAATATTTATATAATATAAATATTAGTTATATGACACGTGACATATGTTATATATATCACATATCATAGTATATAATAGAAAATAAATATATATACAATACAATTGGTAAAATCCCAACTATTCCACTCACTAACTGTACCTCTAAGTCTTGGTTTTCTTGCCTATAAAATGGTGTTAAAAATTTACGGGACCATGCTGGAAGAGGTTAATGGGGAGAAAAGGAGGACCTATGTAATACTTTCAACAGTAAAGATTAAATAAAAAAAAAATTCCCACTTCAAAGGGAGGGTTGTTTCAATTATTAAATAAGACAATTTATTAACATAACTTCATAGGTTAAGTACTAAAAGTATATAACAGTGCTTACTTTTTTACTAGTTTATAATAGCTTTATTAAACTACTAGAGGCCCAGTGCAGGAAATTCGTGCATGGAGGTGGTGAGGGGGTCCCTCAGCCCTGCCTGCACCCTCTGCAATTCGGGACCCCTATACCTTTTTCTTATCTAGCTGACATGTTCTCATTTAAGAAACTTAACTGAAATATCACCTACTCTAGGAAATCCTCTTTTAACAAATGTCTTTACAATCTGTATTAACTATTTTCATAATATACCATTCTTTTTCTTTAACAGCTACCTAGAGTGGATGCAATGTTGTTTTCATTCTTGCATCTGAAATTTTTCTTCTTGCTCTTGTAATAGCAAAGCTTATCCAATTTACATTTGCCCTTCAAGGGCTTATATTTGGTTCAGTTTCTAGTTGGCTCCCTGCTTTTTTTTTAAGCAATAAATTTGGGTTGTGATATAACCTCACTTGTAATCAAGCCTGTAGGTCTCCCTATCTGAATATTTCTATAATACTTTAGCATAGCAGAGGTTGTGTTCATGTATAGAAAGTAACAATAAATGGCACCTGATCACTTGATCTTCTAGTAATATTTCATAGCAAGATGTATTATACTAGTAATTTAACTATTAAAAAACTGAGGCATACACAGAAATAAATTACAATGAACAATAAAGAATGACTCAGATATCAAAGCATAGTACACTTAGGGCCTCCCTTGTCCTACGCCTCAGATATCATAGCATAGTACACAGTTCACGTGGAACTCAGCTTCCTTTAAAACAGGAAGAGATGCCATTCTCATGAAGCAGCTACTTCCACACATTTTTTTTTAAATTTAATTCGTAGCACATACTCTTTGTACTAATTATTGGAAAACCATCCTAGCAATTGCCTCTGTTCTTCTTTGTATTCTGATGTTATTACTGCACTTTTATCATCCACTTGCTCTAATAAGATTGTGAATTTTTTAAGGGCAGAGATCATGACTTGAGTTTGTGTTTCTCTGTCATGGTGCCTAGATAAATACTCAAATGCCATCCAGTCCAAATGACTGTGATGAGAGAGGCCCCCGTTGCTGGAGACCTCTGAGTTTTATTTAAGGGGCCTCACTTGTTCTGTGCCTTTACAGAGGGGTGAGTAGGGGCTGAGGGAATTTGAGGAAACCCAGGCAGAATTCTCCTCCTAAAAGGTTTTGCTAAGCTGGTGACCGGGACTGCCAGGCATTTGTCCAATTAAAACCCGGACGCACAGCAATAACAAAGGCACTGGTCTCCTGCTGCCAATGGGTGGGGATCAACCCCCCGCCTGTAGGAACTCACCCCACAGTCAGGAACAGGCTGCTGGGTAGACCTGGCTGGTGCTCCTCACTCTGGGGAGAGGGAGACTTCCCATGGCTGTAGGCTAGAGGCCCTGGGCTCCACACCACGCCCCCAACAGCTCCCTAGTGCAGGCTGGTCAGCAGAGCAGCTGCTTTGCCTGGGATTGTGGGGGTGGGTTGGCCAGGCTCTGCCTGGCTTGTTCACCCCATGATCACAGGGTGGCTCAGCCTGTCAGCCATGATCGCAGGGCAGCTTGGACCTGGGCAGGCTGCATCAGGTGCTGCCCCTGCCACCTGCCCAAGACCAAGCCACCATCACAATCGCGGCCTAGACCTGGGCAGGTGGAGGGGCTGCCAGGGGCTTGACCCCAGGCAGGCAATTCCAGGCGCTGCCCCTACTGCCTGCCTGGTCCCAACTGTGCTTGGTTTCTGCCAGAAGCATAGGGTGTTTGGTGTATTTACAGTTATGCAATAGTGTTCACAGTCAATATTAGATCATCTTCTCTGCACCCCTCCCAAACAATCCTTGTATACTTAGCAGTTACCCTCCATTTCTTCTCAACACTCAGGCCTAGGCATTCACTGTAGAACTGCCTATTCTGGATTTCTCATGTAAATTCCATATGAGTAATATCACACAATATGTGGTCTCTTGTAACTGGGCTAATCATTTAGCATACTATTAAGGTTCCTTCATGTTGTAGTAATGATCAGCAATTCATTTATTGCTAAATGATAGAGTAGCACATTTTATCTATTCACCAGGGCACTTGGGTAGTTTTCACTCTTTGGCTATTATAAATAACTAGAGTGCAGTACATGAAATTCATGCATGGGGGGTGTCCCTCAGCCCAGCCTACACACTCTCCAATATGGGACTCCTCAAGGGATGTTAGAGGGGTAGGAATAGGCCTAAATGGGCAGTCAGACATTTCTCCTACAATCCAGGACTGCTGGTTCCCAACTGCTCGCCTGCCTGCCTTATTGATTGCCCCTAACCACTTCTGCCTGCCAGCCTGATCACCACTCCCCTGCAATCATGATTGATGCCTACCTGCTCATAAACAAGACTAGTACCAGCTTGTTTGCCCCTAACTGCCCTCCCTTGCAGGCCTGGTCACCCCCAACTTCCCTCCTCTACCAACCTGGTCACCCCTAACTGCCCTCCCCTGCAGGCTTGATCACCCCCACTGCCCTCCCTTGCAGGCCTGGTCCCTTCTAACTGCTCTCCCCTGTTGGCCTGATCACCCACACCTGCCCTCCTTTGCAGATCTGGTCCCTCTCCATTGCCCTCCCCTGTTGGCCATCTTGTGGTGGCCATCTTGTGTTCACAGGGGGGCAAGACCTTTGACCACATGAGGGCAGTCATCTTGTGTGTTGGAGTGATGGTCAATCGCATATTGCTCTTTTGTTTGATAGGATAGAGGATGACCAAAGTGGAGGCTCTGGTATCTGGGGAATATTTATCTTCTGTAATTGAAACTTTGTAGCCTGGGGTGGAGCCAAACCTCCTGCTCGCTCTGTGGCTCCAGCCATTTCTGTTGGGATTTATTTATCTTCTATAATTGAAACTTTGTAAGCTTAAGCAGAGGCCAAAGCAGGCCAGGGTATGTGGAAAGGTTGGCTTCCTCCATCGCCAGGGAAACCCAAGCCTCCCTCCTGCTCTCTCCATGGCCATAGCCATCTTGGTTGGGTTAATTTGCATACTCACTCCTATTGGCTTGTGAGCTTGGCTTGTGGGTGTAACAGAGTGATGATTAATTTGCATATTACTCTTTTATTAGATAGGATGTTGCCATAAAGATTCTTGTGCAATTTCTATGTGGACATTGTTTTCATATTCCCAGGAGTAGAATTGTTGGGTCATATGGGAACTCTGTTTCATCTTTTAGAATTGTCAGACATTTTTTCCAAAGCGAATGCACCATTTCTACATTCCTGCAGCAACAATCAGGAGGCTTCTAATTTCTCCACTTCCTTGTCAACATTTGTTTTTGCCTGTAACTTTTATTATAGCTACCCTGGTGGGTGTGAGTGGCATCTAAAAGTGGTTTTGATTTTCATTTTTCTGACAGCCAGTGACATTGAGTGTGTTTTCATGTGCATATTGGCCATTGCTATTTTTTTCTTTGGAGAAATGTCTATTCAGATCCTTTGCAGTGTTTTCATTAGACTAAATACAAAATATTATTAACATGGATGTATTTCTATAATGCCTCATTATTCAAAGAGCATGTACTATGTCCTAAGTGTTTTATGTTTATAATTTCTAACATTTAACAAAGTAACTCTTCAAATTAGTATTATAATTCCCACTTTTTTAAATAAAAATATTTTATTGATTTTTTACAGAGAGGAAGGGAGAGGGATAGAGAATTTAGAAACATTGATGACGGAGAAACATTGATCAGCTGCCTCCTCCACACCCCCTATTGGGTATGTGCCCACAACCAAGATATATGCCCTTGACCAGAATGGAACCTGGGACCTTTCAGTCTGCAGGCTTACACTCTATCCACTGAGCCAAACCAGTTTTGACTAAATCCCACATTTTAGGTTAGGATACTCAAGACCAGAAAATGGAGTCATTTATCTAGCTAAAAATGTAGCAGACTTAGGTTTAGCTAATCCTGAAGCCTAAAAGATAATTTTTATTTTTTTCTGATGCTAAGTGGTCACTTTAGCAGATTAGAGTACATGAGCTTTTCTGTTCTGCTACCTTCTCTGATTCCCCAACTTTCATCAGGAATGTTCCCTGAATGCACATTTTTTTTATTGTTTAAAGTATTACAAATAGTAGCACATATTGTATCCTTTTTTTTCCCATTTGACCTTCCCCCAGTCTCCCCTACCCCATGGCACATGCTCTCACCCCCCATCCCAGTGTTTTGTGCCCATGGGTTATGCTTATATGCATGCATAAAAGTCCTTAAATGCACATATTTGATGGATCATCCAACACAGAGAATAACATTCAGACTGCCACTCAAAGCCTTCCCTTTCTTGGCACACCCACTGTCCCAGCCTCATGAAATGCCATCCTCTAACCCTACATATCACACATCTAGGAAAAAAAAAGTTTTTCAGTTTCTTAAAGAAGTTTGCATCTCTGTCACTTGAAAAAAATCTACTGATGCTATGGGCGTCCTCTCAAAAGCCATCATTCCCATTGCCTCCTCCAGTCACGTTCCTTTCCTCCCCCTGTGCACATACCTCTTCTTACTTCGACCAGCACTGCTTGTGCAACTATTACGTTCATAATGTGTGCAAAGCACTGGAGATATAATAGTGAACGTGGTGTGGTCCTTAACCTAAAGGGCTTAAATAATTCTAGTCAGTGCCTCTTTTTAAAAGTATCCTGTCATCTAGCTGAGCCCAGAGATTCAATTATTAATCTCACCACCAACATGGTCCCTGGGGAAAAAAAGCTAGAATTAAAGAAAAGCAATTCTGATATTTTATAGGCACTACCAATCCTCGTGTATTCTATCAGAAGGTAGACTCTTGCTAATAACAATACAGGGGAAGAGACCCCAGCAATATATTGCTTACGTGACATATCAGCACTTCCAAGCTGTTTTAGATATGAATTTTAGGGTGAAAAAAACAATGTAACCCAAAATTTGAAGATGTAAGTAGACAATGAATATGCAAAGCTGTAAACGAAGTCATCATTTTGTCTTGATTGTGTGAACTATTAAGAAGATTATAATTGAAAGCAGTTCTTATAGTACCAAAAAGCATTTTAATCAACCGCTATAGCATTAACTCTAGTTACTATTAGTTAACTCTGAGGATTCTGTTTTAAATTGCAAGGAGTCAATGAATTCATGATGGAAGGTCGGGAGCAAATGTGGCAGGGACCTCATCCTTTTCCTATGCACTCACTTAAGATGTGGAGGGGGCTGCATTGAGACAGAAGTAGTGATGGACTGTATGAAAAACTCCTGATTTTCACAAATGGCATTTGTACTCCACTGTGAAACACAAAAGAATTTTTAATAATTATTTGATTGATGAATTTTACTTTATAGCTTTAAAAATAACTCAACTCAATGAATAGACTAAGCAACTCAAAATAAAGACCGGTAAACAGTCCTTGGGAACTCTCTCATCATTAACTCACAACATTTGCATAAATCTGAGCAAAGATGGATGGCTTTAAATGACTGTCACTAATTAAGAGGCTGAAACAAACAAAAGACTAATAAAACATTATGTACAAAGACAGGTGCATTAGCATATTCTATCTCAGATCTCCATTGCAATGACATGAAGATAAATATTCCTGATTACACCTGAAGCAATAATGTAACAAAGGCAATAAATCACTTGAAGAAACCTAAGGGGGATTCTTTTTTTTATTGAATTTATTGGGGTGACGTTAGTTAATAAAAATATTGATTTAGGTATTAGGCCTGTCATTGAAATATCAACAGAAGACGAAATCAAATTTGTTGTGATGATGGATTGTTCAAAGATTTGTCTCTTTCCTAGAAAAATTGAATCAGTAGGTGGACATGTGACTGTATCCAAGATGAATTTGTTAAAGAAGACTGCCTGATCGTTATTAGAAAACCTTTCAACTGTCCACCAGAATAGATAATTTAGTGTTAGCAGGGAACATCACAAGATCTAAAGCCAAGTAGAAAGTAGTGATTGCTTTTTGTTAATCCTCACCTGAGGATAGTTTTTTTTCCATTGCTTTTTCAGAGAGAGTCGAAAGAAGGGAGGAGAGGGGAGGAATGGGTGGGGAGAGAGAGAACAATCAATGTGACAGGGACACATCAACGGATTACCTCCTGCATGCTCACTGACAATGGGCAGAGAGCAAACCTGCAACCCAGTTCTGTGCCTTTGACAGAGAATCCAATGTGAGACCCTACGGTGTGCAGACCAACGCTCTAACCACTGAGAGACACTGGCCAGGGCAAGTAAAAAATTAGTTTTGATACCATTGTGATTAGCTCGTTATTCATAACAGCAAATGAGCAGAGCAGACAGTATAGGCACATTCCCTGCAAAACAAGAGGAGGGATCAACAAAGGGAAGACAGGCACATGCCCAGTAAAGTTGGGATGACATAAGGAAGATACCTGCCTGTCAATCACTCCTGGGGACAGAAGTGGTTGGCCAGAATGTGCATGGCCACTGCAAGGGCACAAAGATTTGGGATATATAATCCCCTGAACAAGGAAGTTGACTCTCTTGGTTCCTCTTGGCAAGCTTGGCTCATGGTTTACACCTGACTTCCTGGAATTCTCCCATTGGCCCACGGCCCTGTGGATCCCCTCACACATGGACTGCGGCTAGCCTACTGCTGCTGAATTGGACCCAGCTCCAACATGGCATGGAAACTCTGCACACCGGCTCTGATTGTAGCTCTACTGATGCCCAGCTATACTGCTTCTATGATTGGACTAAGGGACATGGGACTTTGGAAACGCATGGGGGGTAATTCCATGGGAGTGAAGTTCTCTGTCATATCACATTCTCCCACGGAAGTCTCAGAAAATTCCTTTTCTCAGGATGTCCATGGACCAGGACTCCATTCCCACTGGCAATGGGGGAAGACGAGGCACGTTTTCCACCAGTAACAGTTTAATGCTTGGGTGTTGCACTCTTCCCTTTCTTTTCTTTTCACATTAAATAAATATCTAAATATCTTTTCTCCATTATTTTAACTCGACATTTTTATGTTTAAGATGTGTAACGAAGTTTACATTATGTAAGAAAATTATACTATGACACAGGTGGGGAGCTTTTTTCTGCCAAGGGCCATTTGGATATTTAGGACATCATTTGAGGGCCATAAAAAACTATCAACTTAAAAATTAGCCTGCTGGATTTGGTCAAACATTTAATTAACTCACCCCTAATGTCTTGGTGAGGCCAGACCAAATGGTTTTGCGGGCTTTATATGGACCATAGGCTGGAGGTTCCTCAATCCTGCTATAATGGAAAAATAGTTTTAGGTGACACTTCTCCTTTATTGTGTTATGTGAATAAGTTAGTTTGCATAATTTGACATGCTTTTATTAAGTTTACATTTTTTAAACATCTGCTATATGCCAAGCATTAGGCTCATACACACACAAAAATAAGCCACATTTCTTATATTTGGGAGTTCTTACTCTATGTAAAATTTCCACAAATAATGAATAACCATGATAAAATTTTTATATTCTATTAAAATTACATACAGTACTGGTATGTGCTCTGTGAACATGGAGAATTCTTTATATTTTTAGTTGGTGAATATGAGAGAAATTTCTATAAAGAAAATGTCTGTAGATGGTCATATACACATATATTAACATCATCATCACTATCAACTCATCAAAGCACTTCTTCTTAAATGACACGGGAGAAAATTCCCCTTCAAAGAAACTATCACGAATCTTGACACTTGAAGTCACTTTCAAGTTCTAAACCATCAATTTGATCTAAATGAAACGCCTTTATTTCCACAAACTTTCACTTCAGTTCCATTTTATCCAACAACTTCTCACAATGGAAATGTGTTTTTTCATTTTAGTATGTTGTTTTATATGGATGGTTGATACATACATCTCACATTCCCTATGTGGAAAGAATTAGTACTAAAGACCACCTATATGTGACCTTTAGTACCAGTTTAATTCTTCCCCGTATCATACGAGGTACTTATTATTATCCAAATATTACAAAAGAGGATTCTGACAATTAGAGTTGATTAGATAAACTCTCAAAAGTTATGTAGACAGTAAAGGTTGGAACTAGGTCTTGTCAAAGTCACCAATATCTGTCTGGATTATCTGAAAGGGCCCAAGGTTCTCACACTGACTCTTAGAAGAGGAGGGAAGGCAGGTAAAGGTCAGAGCAGGAGCTGGAATGGAGAAAGAAGGTGTGGATTAATGAGGGGCATGAGCTAAGGAATGTGGAGGTTTTAGAAAGTCAAGGTCACAGATTCTTCTCTGGACATTACAGAAGGAACCCAGCTTTGCTGGCTCTTGATTTTAGCCCAGTAAGACAAATTTGAACTTCTGATGCACAGAACTGTAAAGAATAAATTGTATTATTTTCTGCTACTCAGTTTGTGGTAATTTATTACTGCTCCTATAGGAAGCTAATACACCTTCACGTGTTTTCCTAGGGAAGGAAATAAAATGCAATATCGACATGGTGTCTGTCTCTCTGGGGGGTGTTCTCTCAGACCCGTTAGCTAAGGCAAAACTACTTTTTTTGGAAGACAATGCCACATATTTATGTTTAGACTTCTTAAAAATTAAATATGAAACAAAAGAATTTACATGTGATACTTCAAGTGTCAATAAATTATGTCCCAATCGTTAGGGGACAACTTTTGGAAGCCATCAGCCTGTTTGGCTCTGCAGTATCTGTTTCAGTCATCACACAGGCTCTTGGGGACACCTGGAGTGAAACACTGAGATTCATATCTTTGTCCATGAAATCATGTCACCTTCATCAATAACGTCTTCAATCCCCGTTTTTCAACATCATCCCTCAAACCAAGATAGTATAGAGATTTCATAACCAATATTATTAATGAATATTTTAAATATGTTTGAAATAGAACATTGCCTCTGCCTTATCCAGTGATCTGGAATTAGTGTAATGAGTCTGATGACCTTGTCAAACAGCTAGACGTGGCAGTAGATCAATGATCACTTCAGCTCTGAAAGAATGAAGGCTGGGTGTTCAAACGGAGGTGTGCTCCTGATTTTAATAGCTCTCTGCCCTTGGGCATGTTATTGCTTCCTAAAAAAAGGGGGGTGCTTCCCCCCTATAAGTTGAAGAGGGGAATGGACCACATGATTATCAGTCATAAAAATGACATGTTATTCTAAGATGAATGGGTACAGAGAACTCCCACAGCTTTCACTTACCGGTGTTTTCCAAAAAATTGGAAACAAACACAATCACGCACACCAAGGGGTCTGGCCCTGCAGAGATGATGGGGGGCGTTACCTGGAGGAGGTGGAAAAGCCGGACCTCATGAGTGTATGCAGGCAGCTGTGACTTCCACTGAGGCCTGAGTCTGTCCTTGTCAACTCGCTTTTTTTTTTTTTTGTCAAGGTTAAGTTTGGCCCAGTCAATTCAGGTCTGTTTTCTCAGACTTTAAGCCAAAAATGATGATGAAAACTGCCTTTAACCATGAAGTCTCCATGGTAAGAGAACAAACTAAGAGACATCTGAAGGGGAGAAGAAGGGGAATTGACTTTGTTCTTCATTTGAATGTTCAGCACAACCAGCAATTAGATTTGTTATTTAAAAATCTAACTGATTTCCTTTCATCTGGACATTTCAAAGGGCTTTCAAAAGCTCACGAATTACTGTTAATCCCATGGCACAAATAAAATCTGTCATTTTGATGGTCTCAGAGGTTGAAATGAAAATCATAAGAGTTGGAACAGTCCTCTGAGACTTTGGTGTTTTTTGTGTTTGTTTTTTTTTTCTTCTTCTCCTCTAATAAATGAACTGGAGAGAAAAAAATCACCTTGGTGTCAGTGACTGAGCAGTACATTTTAATGCACACACATGTGCAAATCTGCACAGACCAAGTGAAGATGCAGCTTTTAAAATAGCCACCAGGAGCCCACAAAAGCAGAGAACAAACTATCAGAGTGAATAATATTAATAAAATGCATATTCCATTTATAGTAAGACTATCCTTCTAACAGCGATGCTTTGATCCAAAGAAACATAAGATGCACTGAATTCCTCTCTCCGGTTCTCCCTGTCACTCATCATTTCTCCCTGCCACCACTCAGAAGATTGGGAAATATTAGACTAGCAAAGGCTTCAGACAGCACGGATTACTTCGCTCTTCCTTTACCCAGGCGGAAATTGATGTGCAAAGGTAAAGCCATCCTAACAGCTTTGTAGAAAAACTATGCTCAGAGCTCAATTGCCATCTCTTCTTCCCAAACCTCTTCAAACATTAATGGGGATGTTTAGGACGTGGCCTTTGCCTAATTTGAATAAAGTATAGTAAACGAGAGGCTTCCGACAGGTGCCTGGGAGCGGACATTCCTGCGGGGCCCATGGTTTCTGAGATGCTGAGTAAGGATTTCTTATCATGCGTGTTCCTCTCCTCCTCAGCTATCAGGATATTGGTCATTCTCCCTTCTGGAGTCTAATACCCATCACCCCTTTCTCCTTTGTCCAAAATGCCTTAGAGACCCCATGTTGCCTCAAGGCCTTTGTAATGGTCATGCCTACGTGAATTCCCCATGTACCTGTATCAAAACTTGGATTTTCTCCTATTAAAAAATGAATTCAATCAACAAACAAATAGATAAAAACATAAATGTGATATAAGAACCTATAGGAGAGGTGGGGTAGATAAGAGATGAACCAAAAGACTTGTATGCATGCATATGAGCATAACCAATGGACTCAAGACACTGGGGGGGTAGGGTATGCCTGGGAGGGGGGGCAATGGGAAGATATGTATACATGTAGCACATTAATAATAATAATAATAATAATAATAATAATAATAATAAAAAGAAATGAAAAGAAAGAACCTATAGGAAATGTGGTCAGTGGGTTTTGTTTGTTTTCCTTTTGCTTCCGTTACCTAGAATCTATTTTCCTTCTAAGAAAACAGGCTCCCCAATTTAATGTGGGAGGAACTACTGCTCTCCCGCCATCAGCCCAGGCACCTCCAGAAACGCTGGGGCACGTGGCTCAGGTCTGACCAATCAGAGCACGCGTTGCCCTCACCAGAGTTCAGGTTCAGGTTCAGCTTGAGCTGTGTGGCCTGGGAGCAGGCAGGAAGCAGATTCTGTGGGTGCTGCCCGCTGGGGCGGAGGCAGTGCTCTCTCCTGGGGGGACTGACCGGGCAGGATGCGAGGCAGGTGTTGTCTGCCATCACCTGGCTCACCGGGAAGCCGGAAGGAAAGCCATTAGGGCGGAAGCCAGCACTGAGGGATTGGATGGATTCCTATGGAGACACTAAATGAAATGCCATCTGAAGCCCAGAATGACCACGTGGGCCTTCCAGTTATGCGGAGCCATACATTCTAGTTGCTTCTAATTTTGTAGATGTTGCGGCTGAAGCCAATCTGAGCCGAGCCCTATCCAGTGTTGCTAGATAAAACACCAGATGGCTGGCTAAATGGAGAATTGCAGATGAACAGCAAGGAACCCTTCACTAGAAGTGGGTCCCGCTCCATCCTGGGCAAGCTTGAGGACTCTAACCCCAAGTCCTTTACGAAGCTATTTCTGGATTCGAGCAAGGCCGGTGGAGAAAGGAAACAGACCCGGGAGCACAGCACAGAGGCAAGCAGTATCCTGGGCGGTGGTGAGGTGTTTCATTAGTTAGCACACATGCTGGAGGAATGTGCCAGGTGTTCAACAAGCTGATGTTCCAAGTCCATATTCTACGTTGGTCTCACACCCAAGGTCCTGGAATTCATTTGGGAAAAAGATGGAAGTGAACAGTGTCTCTGTTAAGCATGTCTTCCTAGGAGACCATTTTAACTCACTGTATTTCACTGGGCATCTAGGGAAGATGGCCTATGATCACATGATGGGAGAGGTAATGCAGAGCGTTATGGGGGAGCATGGATCAGAAGGTCCTAGTTGCTCCATTTTAAAGGTCAAAGAACAAATACAGTGGTACCTTGAGATACGAGTTTAATTCGTTCTGTAACCTTGAGGCGTGGGAAACTATGAGACGCTCGAGTTGCGGTAAACTGGTGGGTCATGTGCAGCCAGCCAATCCATGAGATTACTCCTATCTCAAATGTTGCTCGTATTTCAAAGCAAAAATCGCTCACTCGATGGCTTGTATCTCATAAACCTCCTATGTTAGGGCACTCGTATCTCGAGGTACCACTGTACAAGCAAAATGAAGAGAACTCTAATGCTCCTGGCAGTGGTACAGACAAGGAACAGAAGGGGTTGTCCCGGAGAAAGGGCATTGAGCCGGGCGTTGATGGAGTGGTAGCTTTTGTGGGGCAGGCCGCAACCCTCATTACAAATGCCTTCTTCCCATTCCTTCTCATTCCCCTTTGCCCATCCATTCTTCCTCTCTTCCTCCCTCCTGATTTTCTGGTAATAATGAGGATGTTTAGCAAGCTGGCACGGACAGGGTGGGAGTGGCCTTGCATGGGATTAGCGGTGCTGGCTCATTGGACTCCATCTCTATTAAGTTTGCGTTCTGCAAATGTTCGGACATTGTGAGCTGAGAAAGACCCTCACCCACCCCCGGGTTTGAAAAGTGACCGAGCAGATGGGTGACCAGGTAACTGGTGAGCACTGTAGACCCGGGACTGGAACTCAGTGAGGCTGACTCTGGAACTCCCGCTCACGCGGCCTTACGGGAGGGCACTGATCCTGCATGCTCTTTACAGGCCAATTCTGTGCCCTCTCCAAGCCAACCACGTGGAAATGTACAGCTGGGTTTTAATTTACTTTATTTATTTTTTAAAAATATATTTTATTGATTTTTACAGGGAGGAAGGGAAAGGGAAAGTTAGAAACATGGATGAGAGAGAAACATCAATCAGCCGCCTCCTGCATGCCCCCCACTGGGGATGTGCCCGCAACCAAGGTACATGCCCTTGACTGGAATCGAACCTGGGACCTTTCAGTCCACAGGCCGACACTCTATCCACTGAGCCAAACCGGTCTCGACCTGGGTTTTATTCTTATTCTATTTCCCCACACCCTGGAAGGACTTCATCTGGACCTCTCTCGCATCACGAAAACCTGGACTTTCTCTTTAAGGGCTGCAATGTGTGAGGTGTGTCCCATTTTACAAATCTCTGATGCCTGCGCTCCAAGGAAAACCCAAGGGGCCCCCCCAAACGCTTCCATCTGCCTGTTTCTGGGGCAGACCTATTCAGGTCTGACAGAGCCCCAGCAGCCGTGAACTTGCCCGCGCTGGGTGCGGGTCTGCGGGACTCCAGGCAAATGGACTTTTCCCGTTTTAGATGTGAATGTAGCCAAAGGAATCCTTTTCAGCGTCCTGAAAACCGCGGGCTCCTGTGCCTGAGGAAGGCTGGCCGGCCACAGAGAACCACGGAGCACCGGATCGCGCCTGCTTTTCCTTGCCGCGATGAGATGCACACTGTGAAATCAGGTTACCCGTGGAAATGAGTCTAATGTGCTAATTCATAGCTCATTCTCTATACTTATGTCATGGCCACGTTATATAATCTGGCGAGATTCTGGGGCCTTTCTCCAGGGAGGGCAAGTTCTAGAAAACAGAGGTGCTAGACGACCACGAGGAGAGCTCGTTGATAGAGGGAGAATGCAGGTCTCTGCTTTTCAGAAGCCCATGCTAATTATACCTGGCGTTTTATCATGAAAGAGAGGCGTTGATTTTTACTTTCCCCAGAACTACACACTTCTACATGCGTGGAAAGAATTCTTCAGCACGCCATGGATGAAAAGGAAGTAATGCCCTATTCATTTAAAAATGAGACATTAAAGAACCTTTGATGCCATTTACTTTTTTTAAAGTCTGTATTTTATCTCCCAGGTGACTTACACCGGCCACCTCCTTAGCTGCTTTGAAATGCAGAGTAAGAAAAAAAAATTATTCTGTCTTCTTCAGATTCCCAGGCTAAATGGATCCTCTGGACTTACTTCCATTTTCCCAGCTCTGAATGCGATGTGATGAAGACGCAGTCATTCACAAAGGTAGACTTCTCATGTTTGCAAATTCAAATGTATTCCGTAGACACAAAGACGGCCATTTGCTTCCTTGAAGAACTCATGAATCAAATAAAATTTCCATCGGCTGGCCTGTCTCTTCACATGACTGTAATCATGAATATGACACAGTCACCATGGATAGGAACATCCCATCGCGGGATTCTGTTCACAGAGAAACACAAAGTAGTAAGTGCTGATGGGCCTTGTCTTTCCCCCGGCGCCTCCTTGTTCCTGGTTCCCGCTCTCTCCTCACACTGGTTTTGTAAAATGGGTAGTTGCAGGCACAGACAGAAGTCTCTTCCCCTTCCCCACGCCCTGTCCTGCTGTTTCTATGAGACACTCCCACCTGCAAATATCTCACCTACACCTGCTTGCACAGGTGGCTCCTTCCGGTTACAGATACACAGCCAGGCTCCGATCCTAGGTCTGCTCTTCTTCTCATCCCTGAATCCCATTTCCTCTCAAGGATGTGCCTATTATCTCTTAATCACCATTTTTTTCATTCTTCATTGGGTTATTAGCATAAGAACATTCTCTAATAAATTCTACGTTTCATAAAGCCTTGGATGGGCCTCTCATATCTCTCTGATCAGATTCCCCGTGTTCCTTTTAATTAAACTCCTCTGTTTTGACCTCCCCTCTTTCTCCTTCACAGACTCATACATCCACTCCAGTCAGAAATAGTCTATACCAGTCCATTGTCATGGTCATCGACGACACCTCCTTGTAAACCAGTGGTCTTTTCTGAGTATCTTCTTACCGAACTCAGAGCATTTGACAGAGTTGGTAACTTTCTCCTTTTTGAAACATTTCTTCCCTTGGTTTCTGTAAGATGCCCTTGGCTCTCTTTCTCCCTCCGGGCTGTTCTTTCTCTGTCTCCATTTTTTATTAACTATCGATGTATCAATATTTATATAGTGGAAAGCTCCAGGGTGCTGTGCTGAAATCCTTGTTATTATTCATCTACACTCACGCCAGATTTATGTTGGCTCTGCCTTCAAAGTATTTCCAGAAACTGACTATGAGTCAAGATTTCCACTGCTATCCTTTTAGTTCACAGCGTCAGCATCAGCATCCTCATCATCCTCATCCTACAACTGCGATGACCTTCTAAGAATGACCTTGCTGCAACTTTCACTCTCCACTCTGCTCTCCACCCAGTGGTGCCAGCAGCCTGTGCCATCCTTTAAAAAAAGAAGTCAAATCATGTCACTCATCTGCTCAATATGAAAGTTCACGTCCTCACTTTTCATTGGGAAAAACTTTAAATGTCAGCGTGATCCCCTCTGTGCCTCATTCCTCTGACCTGGTGAAATGATTGCCCTGGCCTTCAGTTATGCTCCAGAGGCCACACTGGGCTGCTGACTGTCCCCGAAAGGAACAAGAACACTCCTATAGGCGGGCCTTGCTCTTACGAGTACGTATCCTTCTGTTGGATGAGCACTCCCAGCAGTTACCTGAGTGGCTGATGGGGATGGGAGATCAATAAGTTGGTTCTCCCATCCGCATCACTCTCTATTCCCTTTAACATGTCCTATTTTCAACAGTTATTTTTTTTAAAATATATTTTATTGATGTTTTAAAGAGAGGAAGGGAGATAGATAGAAAGTCAGAAACATCGATGAGAGAGAGACATCGATCAGCCGCCTCCTGCACGCCCCACAGTGGAGATGTGCCTGCAAGCAAGGAACATGCCCCCAACCGGAATCGAACCTGGGACCCCTCAGTCCACAAGCCGATGCTCTATCCACTGAGCAAAACCGGCTTCGGCTTTCAACAGTTATTGAAACAGTTTTTATTATTCTCTGCATAAAGAGAATGTAAGATCCATGATTGCGAGGACTGTTTTATTCTCTTCTGTTCCCCAGAGAAAAGGGCAGTGCTAGTCACTTAGCAGATACTCAGTAAATGCCTATGGTTCAGTGGATCTCTGTCTCTGTTATATTACATCCATATCTATATCTATCTTACTTATAACCCAGTCTACCTCTGAATGTCAGGGAGGTTCCGAGTACTTTTTCTATTTCCAAGTATCTAACCTTATATATACATACTCACATACATTCACATGTTGGTTTAGACACACACACACACACACACACGCACACACACACACACATATACATACATAAAATCTTTAAATACAAGTAATATGCACTATGCAAAAGTATTTTACAGTATTTTAGATATATTCTGAGAATGCTAGCATAATTTCTAGTTATTGTGCATGAAGCAAACGATCAGTAAATTATATAGAGTGTTTTACTGAGAATGATTCTAGAGTGAGGGTAAAATATTATGATGGGAAAGATGACAGTAATTATAGGTGGTTTATCATATATCAAACAGATCCCTGGTCACTAAACTCTGGGATAGCTATACAATGTCAAATCTTTTGTGATGATTTCATAACTAAACTAAAAACGTCTGACAATATACCCTCTAAATGAAAACCTTTAAAAAATATTTTTATTGATTTCAGAGAGAACGGGAGAAGGAGAGAGAGATAGAAACATCAAGGATGAGGCAGAATCATTGATTGGCTGTCTCTAGCATGCCCCACACTGGGGATCATTGAGCCCACAACCTAGGCATGTCATCCTGGTTCAAAGGTCAATGCTCAACCACTGAGCCATGCCAGCTAGGCCAAATTAGAACTTTCAGTAAGACACAGCAGATACTTTTTTCTTTTAATCACTGGAGCCCAGTGTAGTAGGCAAGAAAGTGCTGAGGGTGGTCCATTGAAGAGCTATCTCTGAAGTTGCCCCCATGTGAATTTGACACTTGACCCTGCCACCTACCAGCTTACACCTCACAGACCCTTCCTGTGCTTCTAGAGAATGAAATGAAGTAATTTATGCCAAGCACCAAGCATCTAACACATGAAAGGACCCAACGAATGTCAGCCATTTGCAGTGTCAGCTGCAAATATGTAAACTGTTCACCGTTTGTTGGACCAGCGTAAGATCATTTCATCTCATCTCAGTCCATCACAGCTAGTGGCCTAGGACCCTTTAAATTTAAAGACAGAGACCCCATTCTCAAGGTAAAAGTCAATATTTCTAAAACTCTCTAGAAGATAAAGGTCTAGTGAACTTTTAAAGCCTCGCTGAGGACAAGGTAATTTAGAGAAATTTGTAAAAAAAAAAAAATTGGATTGGGGGGGTGGGTGTTTTAAAAAATGTCACTGAGATCCTCTTCTGCCTTTTCCTCTCAGTCTGATAATGCTGGGACCATAAATATTAGCACCAACAAAATAGGTATAAATGGTTTCTTAATTTTCTAAATGCCATTTGCTTTTATCAGTGGATTGATATCGCACTGAGAATTCACAATCACAGGTGAGTGAAACAGCATCTTAGCTGTGGCATCATGTCGTCACTGTGCTCTTCACCATCACATAGTGGCAGAAATCACGTAGTGTAGATTTGGATAAAATAAATGTAGTTAATAAGTTTTACATTTACTAATTTTATTAAATCTCAACTCTTGAGCACACATCTCTTTAAATACACTCTGTGACAAAATGAAAGGCATTTCTAGAAGGTACTTCTGATGTCTACACACTTATGGCATTTGTCTCAAGAAATGGCACTTGTGTAACTGTTTGAGTTGTCAGCTGAATTAGTCACATTTTTCAAGGACCAATATTTTTAGTGAGAGTACAAAAACCGACAAAATATAATTATTCAGGTTGCATTTTTGACAGACATTTTCTTGATAACAAACAATGAGCCCATTCCTTCAAGGAAATAGCTGGCAGCATTTGTAGCTAATGATAAAATGGGAGCTTTCGATCATGAATTAGAATTTTGGAAAACCCCTATCTGCCACCACTTTGCAATACTCCCAGTCCTTTCTGATGAGAGCAGTGGTGATAATATCTGTGATTTTTTGATGCTGTACAATAAATTGTGACATTCAGAAAACATGCCTTAGTGATCAACAAAACAGGCAGACATGGTTTCTTAATTATATCTACATGTCATTTGTTTTTATCACTGGATTGATATCACACTGATAGTACAAAATCAGAGGTGAGTGAAACAGGTAGCCATTAGTACTGTTCAGTCTCAGCTACAAATATGCACACTATTCACAGTTTGTTAGGCCAGCATAAGATCATTTCATCTCATCATCAGGGACCGCTCAGCATTTTCCAAAGGACCAATACATGACATTACACTATCATGCATGAGTCACAGATCCATGATTCAAGATGGAGTCAACAGATTTTGAGTAACAGCCATTCTGCATGCTTGTGACAAGTCTCTCCTTTCACCTTCTCATTAGTCGCTGGCTTCCAACAACATGAATTCTTATTGTTTTGCTTTGCTTTGATTAATATGCTTGTGGGCTCTGCTCATGGTATTCCCTCTGCCTGGAGAAGAGAGAGTCACACAGTATATTCTGAATTTCATTCAAATCTCTCTCCAAATTCCCACTTCATAGAGAAACTATCTCTCTCTGAGAGCCTGAACCAAGCAGCTTCCTTCCATATCTTCAAGTTTCCTTATCAATGTATAGTCATTGATAATTCCCTAACAAATTCATTAGTAATGCTATTCTTCACCAAATGGATATCCTATGTTCCACGAAGTAGGAAATTAGTTTATTTTGTCTCCTTTGTCCATGGGTGTTTACCAAAGCCTTGAAGGTACATTATGTACTCAATAAATGTTTGCTGAAAGAAATGAACTATGAGTTGATAAACAATTTAAATTTTAAGACATAGTTTCAGAGGCACTAAATACCTTGAAAAGACTTACACAGGTCTTTGGTGGCAAAGCTAGAACTGTTATCAGGTTAATGCCAGAGCCCAAACTCTTCACTAATACATTCTTCTACATGTTGAACTCCCTAAAGTTTGACAAGTACTTATTGATCTGTTTCCCATACCAGCCTTTCTTTTAGGCCATATGTTATCACTTAATTTAAAACGACTTGTTTCTTTTGTCAGACAAGTGATTCTTTTTTCATTCCAAATACTTTAAGGAGGAAGACTTATGGACTACATCAATGTAGGCTGTCAGGAAGCTGACATAAATTTGTTCAGTTGATGCAAAATTGGTCAATATTCACAGGGCAAAAACAATGAACTTCATAGAACACAATTTTGAGTTTCCATGTATGTAATTGTAGAGTTGTAAATAGCTAAAAAGACACAGACCCCATAGCATCAGAAAACCAAGATGATTCCTGTAGTCATTGAAGATACATATTAATCCTTTAGGTTCATTTCAAAATCTTATAGAATTTTTAATACAGATTTTTTTAAACCAAAGGGCAATGGGTATCTTTCAGTCCTAAGAAGAACACAGTTAAGATTTAGTTTATATACTAATATGATAGTATAAAATCATTGGCATTCAGAGATTTCCAAATATTTTGTCTTAAATTCCTCTCCCACCCAGAATTCAGCATTGATCTACTTAGGTTTTGGGGGAAAGCTGGCTTTTCTAATCAGGAAAATGTGTGAAGTCACTGCAATGGACTTATAATATTAGCCTTCTGATGGAAGGGAACAGAGAGAGGAAGGAGGAGTCAGAGGAGTAGAGGCTGAGAAAAGGAAGAGGAGTGTTTTGGGGAGCTTGCAGAGTAGTTGGAGGGTGTTTTACTGTGTTCATTGCAATGTAATTGTTTTAGGCACAACTGTTTCAATTCAGTTGTTTTAATGCAATGAATTTAATCCTTTAGACCCGTGATCAGCAAACGGCGGTTCGAGAGCCACATGCAACTTTTTGACCCCTTGAGTGTGGCTCTTCCACAAAATACCACAGCCTGGGCGAGTCTGTTTTGAAGAAGTGGCGTTAGAAGAAGTTTAGAAAAAATTTGGCTCTCAAAAGAAATTTCAGTCTTTGTACTGTTGATATTTGGTTCTGTTAACTAATGAGTTTGCCGACCACTGATTTAGACCCTTTTTAATAATGATATTAAAGCCAGATTTCTTTCTATGGTATTTTGCACTTTTAATTATATATATATATATATATATATATATATATATATATATATATATATATATTACAATCAAAATGTGGATCCCTGCCATATAGAGGCCCAGTATGAATCTTCTTACAGTGATTTGCTAACAACATTTTATTTGTACAGTATTGGTGTGTGCTGTATTTCCACTTTCTCACTTCTAAGTATTGCTAAAGAGTAGTTTGGTAAAGAGTAATTTACAATCCAATGATATCCCACATTTGTTTCTCCTCTGATTTAAAATTGTGCTCTCCTATATGGTAGTCACAGGTTCAAAATTGTGATTGAGCCTTCTAATGTGATTGCTAAGATTGAAAAAAACTTGAGTTTTATGTTATTTCATATCAATTTAAAAATGAATACTCAATTTAGTTATGGGAGAACTTCTAAGTACTTTTGCAATAATATGTATGTGAATATGCATTTTTGAGTTATACATTTTTGACATCTAAATATCGATCAGATAAGTACTGCTAATAAAACTTTAGCATATGAATTAAGATATGGAAAAGATACGCCAGATTTTGATAACTTAGTACAAAAAGAATGTAAAGTACATCGTTAATAATTTTTATATTGATTATTTGTTAAAATGATAATACTTTGGATAAGGTATGCTAATCTATATTCATTCACTTATTCAACAAGTATTTAATGAGAATTTGCTATGAATAGGTATCATTATATAAATCAAGATGCATCAAATTGTGCTGAATAGAATACCATTAGGTTTAAAAAATAAAAATAAATGGTATGAGTAGTCAGAACCAGGCACGGCAAATCTATGAATCAACTCTTAATGGAAAGGTGAGGCTTGAACTTCCTATCATTGGGTCCAGTGATTAAAAGGCAGAGCAGAAGGAGGAGGAATGGTCAGTGAGCACACAAGCATTGGATGAGTGAAGAGACCAGCCTGGCTGAATTGGAATAATTTTCAGAGAGGGAAAACAATAAATAAAAGAACAGTTTGTAATAAACACAGCCGGCGCAACTCCTTCTAAAGGAGTATGATAAATATATTACAAAGCACTCAAAAAGCCTGTAACACAGGGAAAATAATATAATTGCTTTGCTTTGTTCAGATTAACAGTGGGGCCTATTTCTTTAAATTTAGAGGTATTTTATCTAAAAAAAAAAAAAAGGTGCTGAAGATTGAAACATGTTGCATTGAGCATATTCCTAGAAAATGTAATTAAGGTTATGGTGGTTTTAAAGTAGATTTGCAAATTCTTTGACAGCTCTCCCTTCCAAAGGCTATGGTTAATTTCTCTCCCTGGGAATGTAGGTTGGACTTTATGATTCCTGTCTAGCCGCAAAATGTAGCAGAAGTGACTTACTGTGTGACTTGCAAGGTCACCAAAAGGACATAGCCACTGCCTGGCTCTCTCTGCCTCTTGCATCATCTCTCTCTGGGGGGAAGTCAGAGTTCATGGTGTGAGGACACTCAAGCCACCCCACTGAGCAGCCCCCGTGGAGAGGAATAGAGGCACCTGGCAAATGCCAGCACCCTCCTGCCACCTGCTGCAATGAAGCATCTTCAAAGCGGATTACCCAGTGACATTTAAGCCTACAGGTGACAGAGGTCGAGAACAACAATTTTTTAAAATATATTTTTATTGATTTCCAAAAGGAAGGGAGAGGGAGAGAGAGGAAAAAATTCAATGAGAATCACTGATCACTGCCTCCTGCACATCCCGCACTGGGGCTCAATCCCACAACCTGGACACATGCTCTGACCAGAAATCAAACTGTGACCACCTGGTTCGTAGGTCAGTGCTCAACCCACTGAGCCACACCTAACCGGCTGGAACAATAATGTGACTGCAACCCCAAGAAAGACTAAGCTAGAACTACCCAACCAACTGCTTCTGAGCTCTGGAACCACAGAAAATGGTAAATTATACCTAATGTTGATCATTTTAAACTAATGGTTTATGTATAAAACAATATATACCAAATGCAAACATACCATTTAAAAATAAGTGTGTCTCCTACACTTGACCTTTCGGAAACTCTATCGGTATTTGAAAATGGGAATGCCACAATGATGGTGCCACCTTGGCCGTACCAGTATGGCAACATTGACAGAGGGATCAGATGGCTAAGGGACAGACAACACTGAATAGACGGGGTCTATTTTAGTCTCCCAGAACAGAGGTGACCTGGAAAAGGGCAATGGCAGAGGAGACAGAAACCCAAAGGACAGACACCCATCAGTGTCAGGAATTACTCACTTAAAGATGACAAAACATTTCTGAACTAGAGTATCTTAGTGGTTGATGCTGCCTTAGGTAAAAATCTTCAGATGCCTGGAAGGAGATGTTCAGTGTTGGATAGAGTAAAATATAAGATAACAAATGGGTTGAGGCTGGAAAACAGGAAGCGTCAATATTAGTAAAAAGCAAACTTTAATGTACTTATTATTTTTTAAACTAAAATAGTAAGAAAGTTAACTTTTGGATAGTAGGGGAGATTTATCAATATTTGGCCAATTATATGGCTCACATATGATACATTAAGATCCATTATGATGGAATATGTATCAATGATCCTCTGGCTCATTATTCTTAACAATTTTACAAAGAGTTTATGAAGATTAATATCACTGGTCTCACTATGTACAATTTAGGTGCTATTTAAAAAAAGTATTTCCTGACTTCTTGTTAATATGAAGTCAAAATATCTTGCCAATTTTTTATTCTTTCTCTACTTTGTTCTTTTTTTTAATATATTTTATTGATTTTTCACAGAGAGGAAGGGAGAAAGTTAGAAACATCGATGAGAGAGAGACATCGATCAGCCGCCTCCTGCACGCCCCCTACTGGGGATGTGCCCACAACCAATGTACATGCCCTTGACCGGAATCAAACCTGAGACCCCTCAGTCCGCAGGCCGACGCTCTATCCACTGAGCCAAACCGGTTTCGGCAATTTTGTTCTTTTTGAGTAATTAAAATCTGGTCTTCTCTTCATTCAGCATCATCATGGGATTTTTCCTCCTTATTCTCATCAGAGAAGAAAGGGGAGGAACTAAATGTATCAGTTACAAACTCTCTTATTATGGGCATTTCACATATTCAAATATCTTAGTTCTTTAGTGCACTGCTGTGTAATAAACAGATGCTTGTCCTCATGTACAAATGAGAAAAGTGAGTAGAGGGTAAATAATTGAATTATCCGTAGCTTGGAATGAAAACACTACAATCTTTGGTCTTACCATGTGTAGCTCCTTAATGGCTGCTCATTACAGGATTGGCTGCAAAAGTAGGTTTGCAGTTGCATTGTGACAGCCTTTTGCATTAATACAGCTATTGTAACCATCAGAACCTGCGTGCCTTTTTCCATATGAACAACTTTAAACTCCTTTTGCCCACGCAGGTATATACATACTGAAAAGATACGGTCTTCATTTCCATTCATACAATGTTATCATTTAACCTTCTGCTTCAACACATGCCTCCCAGAAAGTATGTCTTCTGCTCTTTTCTATTTCTGCCACATGGGTTCATCTTTCAATGTTTCTCCAGGTGCCTGCCTCTTTTCAGAAGTTTTTATCTACCTACTGGTTCTCACAGAACTTTATTTGACTTCTAAATTAGACTTAGTGACACGTGGCTTGACAAAGAAGCACTATGGATTGCTACTTCCTGATCGTCTCCAGAGCTTTTGAAGAACAGAGACCATAACTTCTGTTTCTGTGGGTTCCTTCACACCTTGATGATCATAGGCCATCAATTGATTTTATAGGTTTATTTGATTGAAACAGATCCAAAAGTTTAAATTATTCTAAAAATTATCCTCTTTCCTTCTAAGATATAGAGAAATAACTTCAAATCATCTACAGTCACATTGAGCATTTATTTCCAAACAGTCAACCTGCCCCCGTGTCCAGCAAAATTTCCCCCCAATGATGCATTTATATTTCCATGAATTCCTTCTACCTCCTATATTATATTTCTCTGTCATCCCTGTGGAAAGTTCTTGCTCATCCTTGAAGACTGCGGGGCATATTAAAGTTTCTAGGCTGGCATTTCTCTGTGCATTTAACATTTGTGTAGCTCCTCTGTAGTTGGGAAGGAGTGACTGCCACACGTTGATTCAGAGATGGACCTTTATTGCTCTAAGCCTGAGACCCTAGTTCCACTGCCCTTGCTCCAAAGGTGAGTGTGGGAAGGGGAAAGTAACTCGGGAGTATATCAGTTAACCCACATTATTTCCTGGTCACAAGAACTGTTTAAAGATTATACAATGGTCCAAGACCGGTTTGGCTCAGTGGATAGAGCGTCGGCCTGCGGACTGAAAGGTCCCAGGTTCGATTCCAGTCAGGGGCATGTACCTTGCTTGTGGGCACAACTCCAATAGGGGGCGTGCAGGATCGATGTCTCTCTCTCATTGATGTTTCTGACTTTCTATCCCTCTCCCTTCCTCTCTGTAAAAAATCAATAACATTTATTTTTTTAAAAAGATTATAGAATGGCCTTATTGAGTAACCTCCACCTCCTTTATTTTTATTTCATGTGACCTTAAGTGGTCCAGCTAGATCAACCATTTCATTTTTATTCAGTAGTTGGGGGAAAACCAACTCTAGATGGGGGTGGTATGGCAGTAGGGGAGGCAGAGATGAGATGTGGTACTGATGGAGCCTTTTTCAAGATCTGAGAAGCTGGCCTAAGGAAGAAGCCACCACAAATAAAATCCCAGACCTGAGAAACTCATAGAGGGTTTTGATCCTTAAGTCCTCTCTACCTCTGGGTGTTTTCAGCTCCTTGAGCCAATACATTTCCTTAATTGCTTGAGCCTAATTGAGTTGAGTTTTCCATTACTTGTCATCGAAAGTGTCTTAAACAGAAATGCATATAAAATTTAAGTGCCTTTCTAATGCCTTCCCAAAACCCTACAGGCAGGTCAGCTTACTGGCTTTCCTTTCTTCCCCAGAACTTTGCTTTTACAGCACATGTACTGCTGAAAGTGTTGAATTGGAATGAACTGTTTTATTATCTGTTTTCCCAGCACTCTCGGAGCTTAGTAAGAGTATAGACTAGATTCTATTTAGTATTATATCCCTGGAGCATTGCACACTGCCCAGTTCCCTTAGAAACCATCGATATATGAATAAATTAATCTCTGGCTCCTTTACTCTGTTCCTTATGTCATCCTCTGGCAAGAATCAATATGTTCAATAGCTGGAGAAAGCTAAAGCCACGTGTTCGGATTAGTATAATTCTGCCTGCAGTGCTTCCACCTGTTCACCACAGGGTTATTAGTCTCTTTCCCAAGTGACCTTTATACTCAATTTAGTTTAAAATTACACACTTACAGTGCAGAACACACTATTTTCACATTCATTCATTTGTTTATTCAGAAAATGTTTATTGTAAATCTATCATGTGTTGGTCATTGGTTGGGGGATGCAACATTAAGCAAAACTATTTCCCTTTCAGCCCAGCCAGTGTGGCTCAGTGGTGGTGTGCCACCCTATGAACCAGGAAGCCATGGATTGATTCCAGGTCAGGGCACATGCCTAGGTTGCAGGCTTGTTCCCAGTAGGGGGTGTGCAGGAGGGAGCTGATCAATGATTCTCTCTCATCATTGATGTTTCCATCTCTCTATCCGTTTCCCTTCCTCTCTGAAATCAATAACAAATATTTTTAAAACAAACAAACCATAAAACACTATTCCCCTTTCATTCCAGCAGGGGAAGTTGAACTACAAATACGATGTTTAAGTGAAATGTAGGGACTGTTAGATGATGATAATTCTATGGAAGGAGATATGTCTTTATCTCAAAGAAAAGTGTGCCTGGCAGGGGAGTGGAGGATATTCAGTGTAAGGATTCTGAGGTGGGAACACCTTGTGTGTGAGAGGAAATACCAGGAGGCCAGTGATTGAAAAGTGATGAGCAAGGAGGGTCAGTGATATGAAGATGGGAGAAATAACACAGAAAAGTGAGCCATGGACTTGTCTAACTCTGGTTTTTTAAGCAAAGTAAACTGAGGAGCTTCTGGAAGGACTAACCAGAGAGCAGAAGTGGCAGTCTCACCCTGAAAAGGCAGGAAGTCATAGCCACATGCATTATCTCAGGGCTCAGAGAAGTATCTGCTTAGTTCCATACAGGGAGGCTTTTATTTCATTAGTATCTGAATTTCATAGTAAGATGCTCTTGAAATGAAGTCCAATGTATTTAATCCTTATCAAACATTTTGGCTAACTTGCCAGTCAAACACTTTTTAATACAAGGTGGCACCATATATGTGGAGATGGGATACATCCTGTTTCCAAGTATGTGCGACCTGGCCGAGGGATTAGAAGACGTCATGTAAAGATATGAGTATCTACTGTTTTCCTCTGTTTTCCTGAGAGGCCTGTGCAATGGAACCAACTTTTTCATTTTCTCCTCTTGCAGGCCCGCTGCCTGTGATTGATGGCTGTTAAATGAGTTTTCACCTCCCCAGTTTGGTCCAGATTAAATACATTTATAGCGCAGTGAGCCACTGAGAGACAAAGGAACAAGTGGCAAGGTGTTTTTTTTGGGGGGTGAGGATGTTTTTTGTCTTCATTTTAGTTAACCATCACTTGACCATGCAAAAGGAAGTGTTTGGAAGACAGAGATAAAGAAAAGGAACCAAAGTGCACTGAGTGAGTATTAAACACAGTTAAAGCCCCGCCCTCGATTTACAAATATGAGCTTAGTTCACACAAATAGTTTTGATTATAATAACAGATGTGAGAGGAATCCTATGAAATATATAAGTCCATTGAGTGATTACTCTTGTAGTTCTATTTCCCTCCACGTCAGGGGAATTTATTCAATTGTATTTGGGGAGAATTGATTTGGGAAACATTTCACTGGCCAGTCTACTCAGACAGAGGACAGAGCACATACATGTTCCTTAAACAGGATGCCAAAGTTATTACTTTAAAAGAATTAGGCTCAAAATTATGCCAATAGGAAGATTATGTCCCCATGTGAAATAGTGTTACCTATGGAAAAACAAATCATACTTGCTGTAGAAAAATATATTTGCTTTAGTGGCAGTCTCCACTCTTCGGAAGTCTGAACTTGAACAGTGGCACCCATCATCACTGTCACCCTCAAGAGATTAGACTCCCCACTTTCTTACTTCCTGTGGAGCCAGCAAAGCCTGGACACAGGGAATCCATGGTTAACATGCTGCCTACACATCAGGGAAAAGCTTTCAAAGCACAAGAAAGGGGAGATCGAAGGACCGCATTTCCATGTCATGTTAAGAGTTTCTTAATAGGTAGCATGGGGAAGGGGCGCCAGACAAGAGGCTTGAAAAGAGATTGGGAGGAGATAAAAGAAAAATAGGAAAAAGAGAACTCCATGTGGGATTCTCTAAGCATCTAAAATATGTGATTTTCTCTCCGGCTTTGAGGTATTAAAGATGACATTCCCAAGTCCTTCTCGTCTGTTCTGTTTTGAAGAAGAGGGCAGAGAAGAGTTCACGATCTCCTCGCAGACTCAATCAGAGCTGTATCCGGTCGGAAGGTCACCAGGGCTCATTCCCTGTGACCTACCAATGGGTCTGAGCACTCCAGAACAGCAAAAATCCTTCTGATTTTTTTCTGGGGAGAAAATAGGTTCTTACTACATCTTTTCAGATAATAGCAGGGCATCCAGAACAATAAAGAATTTCACCTTTACAGTAGATTCTGGGCCGTCAGTCAGAGTTGGAGCCATTAGACCAGGGACTATACTTCTGAACTCTTTTCTCCTTCCTAGAAATCTGTTTCTCCATGTGACTGTTAGACATCATAGCAGTTGAATGGAAGTGAGCATTTAAACAGACGGTAAAGACAGTAACCAATACTCTGTAATGGTAGACTCACCTTTTGGGTCTCCATATAGAAACTCAAATAGTAGAACAAAAGAATTATCCTAAAAGGCAGTCAGGAGAACATGTTTCTTTATGTGGATAACTATTGTTTGAAAATGTGAAGGGTATGTGATGTTTCTATCGATATCTACATATATGCACAAGAACACACACACGCGCACACACACACACACACACACACACAACACACACACACACACACACACACACACAGGAACATATTCTAAATCAAGGATCCAGAAAAGCATATGCTCACAGAGAAGTTTGTTCAAATACAGAGATGCTGACATGCCCTGCGCATACACTGGAGTTTATACCACAGGAAAGAAACCCTAGAATTAAGAAACTCAGAGCTTGTATAAGATGGCTTCCCACTGTCTCTTTGCCCCTGTGGAGAGGGTAAGAGACTCTTTCCCTGCAATGTAAACCTCATATTTGGGGAGGAAAGGAGGTAGGTTTCTACTCCCACATCCTGGGTTGTCATCACGTATCTCTAGGGGAGCTCCTGATCTCTTCCTTGAGGGTTACAAGCCAAACCTCCGTTAAGCCAGGTGCCAATGTTCTTTGCTCAGAAACCCCCGACTGTGCAGAAACATGGAAATATTCCCAGAGATTTTCCCCCAAGATCAGGGATGATAAGAATCCTTTCCTCCAGAGCAGGGTTTGAAGCTAGAATGGGATTATTCACAGGTGGAGATGAAAGAGATCCTAAAGGCAAGCCGGAAAGAGGAAGTGGGTGTGTGCTCCCATTAGCTCCTAAGGGGGAGCGGTTATGCCCACATGGGCCTTCCCCTTTTTTCTCACCTGCGATCTGTCGTACAGATTCCTGGAATGGAATTAAGCCTAATGCATCCTTCTGCTTCAAGTGCCATTCTGCTCTGTAACTTTTTCAGTGTCCATCTTATAATGAGACCTAAACTTGTTCATAATGGTATTCCCAATTCCAGCAACCAGCACAGAGCTGGAAGGTAAAATGTGTTGAAAAATTAATAATCTGAAACATTATCCCTTTCCATCGCAAGCAATGGCTTCTAAGGTCATTCCAGAATGTAGTTCTGATTTTTAGGTTGTGATATATACACTGAGGTGGTGGTGGTGGTGGTGGTGGTGGTGGCAGCAGTAGTGGTAGTGGTGATGATGATGATGATTTTGGTGTTAGACAATGGAGAATGTAAGTGTACAACCTCATATTAGTCATAGAAGACTGAGTTTAATACAACCCACATTATTACATTATTTAATTTTAAAAATCTTTGCTCACCTATATAGCAGAAATATTGATGATACTATAATATCTAATAAATAATATCTATTTTGGAATACCTAAAAAACACTGATGCATGCACTGTAGTTAGGAGGGCTCAAAAGCAGTCATTGTTAGTTATCATTTGATTTTTTTTTTAAAGAAGGTAAAGTATAGGAGAACAAACAAGAAACAAAAGGAACGACTTGAGATTTTGATTTTATTCTATTTGGTTTTACTTTAAGTCAAGCCAGGTCATAACCAATCCACAGAGAGATGGGCCCTGCCGAAGAGATGGAGGGAAAAAATCACAAGACTCGATTCTCCAAATGAATTTCAGTCCAGGCCGAAATTGCACTGCCTGCGGCTGTTGAGTTGGGCAGAGATGGATGGGTAATTACAAACGAGGGGTAACTTTGCTTTTCCTTCTGAATTTGCAGAGGGCTCACTCTGACGTCAACAAGAATGACAGGCAGAGAGATTTCAGCTGTGGCTTTGACATTGCAAGGGGTCGGGGGAGGCCTCTCAGAGCGGCCATCGCCTCACTTTCCTCCATTTGCAAAAGCTGCCCTTTGACCTCCTGGATTAGACAGACACTGCACACCTCATTGTCAACACTGGCGAAGCGCCCCAAGTTCTGCCGAAAGAACCATGCTCGTTATTTTAATAATTGGCAATGTGTTACACTAGATATCTGGGTTTTTATTTTTATTTTCAACTCCACTATAAAAATCAAAATTAAAAGGACACAATATATCTCATTTAAATCTCTCTGGTTTCCTACATTTATCCACCCTCCCGCTCTGTTATCATTCATCCTTTTTGGAGTAATGGCTGCCCAAGGATTTTCCTAGACTGTCTTCTAGACCTTGCCTCCAGTCCTGTTCTCCACAACTCTCTGTGTGATGTATACTTCAGAGTAAGTCAATTCCTGCCGAAAAGCCTTGAAATACTCTCCAATGAAGAGGATCCAAACTGCCTAAGACTGCTTATGAGATCTTCTAGTTCCTGGCATGGTTTCTGTCCAGTGTCCTTCATCGCCCCTGACACTCTGCCCTGCAACTAGTCTACATACTTTTTATTCTACATCTTCCCACACACATACACACAAATATGTAATTCTCTCTAAATATAATTACTTCTACTCAACTTTAAGAATTTAGCTTAAAGCTTAAGATGCTTTTCTCTCGGAGATACATTCTTTTTTTAAAATATTTTATTGATTTTTTACAGAGAGGAAGGGAGAGGGATAGAAAGTCAGAAACATCGATGAGAGAGAGACATCGATCAGCTGCCTCCTGCATGCCCCACACTGGAGATGTGCCTGCAATCAAAGTACATGCCCTTGACCAGAATGGAACCTGGGACCTTTCAGTCTGCAGGCTGACACTCTATCCACTGAGCCAAACTGATTTTGGTGAGACATTCTTTATTTGACAGAATGTATGACATACCCAAACTGTCATTCCTCAGAGGGAAGCTACATTTCCTCCTCATATCACTCTTTATATTTCATTATTTTGATGCAGTGTGTCTCTGATTGACTGTGTAACCACATCAACTCTTGGTAGTTAACCTCCCTGCAGTTTAATAACATAATTACCACCTTTTGCTACAGAAAGTGAGAAGAAGTGAAAGGAAAAAGGAACAGTGTTTAGTGCTTGCCTTTATAAAAGCTAACTTGAAACTCAGTACCTGAACACAATCACAAAAGCCAAAGTATTGAAATTATAGAAAGGGTTTTGAATTCTAAAATTTTGCAGTCTATCTTTAAAATTGTGTTTTATTATAAGCCTTGGGCTGGAGGTAACTGACAGAATTTATTTAAAAAATTTTTTATTGTGTTACATGGATACATACCTTCCTATTGCCCCCCACCCCAGGCATACCCAAACCCCTCAGTGTCTATGTTCATTGGTTATGCTTATATGCATGCATACAAGTCCTTTGATTGATCTCTTATCTACCTCACCTAACTTTAATCTTCCTGCTGTAATTTTACAGTCTGTTTGATGCTTTACTGCCTCTGTGTCTATCCTTTTGTTCATCAGTTTATAAAGTTCTTTATTATCCACAAATGAGTGAGATCATGTGGTGTTTCTCTTTCATTGACTGGCTTATTTCACTTAGCATAAGGGAAGGTCCTAGAGAAAGACAAGAAGAATTGGAGAGATTTTTGCTACTGAAAGACAGAGATAAATGGAACAGACACAGGAAGTCAGATATTCACATTTCCCTCTTGAGGGGTTGATGCTGTAAGTGAGAACAACGTAACTCATTCAATTGAAATTGAGTTTCCACATTTTCATGTTGCTCTACTTTCAGAACCTGTGTTCCTATGGCTCATAATTGCATGTGTAACCTGTGCTTTGTAAACTCTTGTTGAAAGACAAAATAAATGAGTAATGCTAATGTTTGAGAGAAATTTAGAAATGAATTTCTAACACATCCTTAACTGCTTCCAATAATCACTCTCTCTGCACTCCCTTTAATCCAGGAACTCTATATCCATGTTGCATTGTTTAACCCAGTGGTTGGCAAACTCATTGGTCAACAGAGCCAAATATCAACAGTACAATGATTGAAATTTCTTTTAAGAGCCCAATTTTTTTAAACGTAAACTTCTAATGCTACTTCTTCAAAATACACTCACTCAGGCCATGGTATTTTGTAAAACAGCCATACTCAAGGGGCCACGGAGCCATATGTGGCTCACAAGTCACAGTTTGAGGACCACTGGCTCAACCTAATTGATTTCTACAATTTTGCAGAATTTTTGATACCAAAGGTAATGTGTTTTCACTAAAATCCATGGAGCGAAAACAACACTACTTGTATTTACACTTCATTTGAACTTCTGGCATCCTGTACTTGAACCAAGTGATTTATGAGGTTCGTGTTTTTTTCCATTCAGTGGTTCCTTGCTTTGCCATAGATGAATGAAAGGCAGGTAAAGATGCGTTAAAACATGCATGCCTTTTGCTTCAGTAAAAGGACAGGGTCTCTACATTTGGACTATCTAATCCATTACAATATACACTTAGTAAAAGTAGTGAAGGAAATTTCCTCTCTTTAGGCCCATCTCACCTCATTCCTAGTAAATATTTACCCAAGATTCCTAAAAATCTAAGAGACTGGCCAACTCAGGCATTTTAAAAAAAGGAGCTTTAGGAGAGAGAGACATCGATCATCCACCCCCTGCATACTCCCCACTGGGGATGTGCCTAAAACCAGGATACATGCCCTTGATTGTAATCGAACCCGGGACCTTTCTATCCACTGAGCCAAACTGGTTTCAGCAAGCCTGCTCTTTCTTAAGGAAACACTGCCAGACACTAACCATAGCCAACATGGGTTCTTTTAATACAAGCATAGAAAAAACTAAGGCATGATAAATGATTTCCTGTTTTCTTTGTTTTTAGGGAAAATTGGATAACATGCTTGAACAGTAATGGGTATGGTCATCTTGAGGGAGGAGCTGGTCCTGGGACATGTTTTGGGGGCTTGCATATGGGTGAGACTCAAGCAGCGATGGCAAACACACTCTTTATTACAAGCAAAGGGCCATCTCTTTTGTTTTCTGGAGCTGTTACTGCGAAATCAGAGCATTGTATTGTCATTTTAAAGAAGACACACTGAAAGGTTTCAATTTTAGCGGCATGCATTCCTTTTTAAATGCAATATCCTGTTTTACTAGCGGCACAATTGTCCAGTGGGGACAACAGGCCTCTGTCACACTGATAGGCGGCCACAGTGAAAGGCAGCATAAAAGCCACTGAAAGAAAAGTTGACATTTTTCCACAAAAAAAATTGATATAAATTCTGCCCACTTTGGTCAGTATTAAAATCAGCCAACAGCCTCAAAAACACCAGTGCTGACATGAACAGATAAAGCCTATATTTATACTTATTGGTAAAGGTAGCTATCATGAAATCCATTGTATTTTTTTTTTTTAGACAATTTACAATGGGTATCTGCATAGACATAATTAAAATAGACAAGGTTTCAGTTTCACTTAAGGTAGTAGGCTTTCTGCCCAATTGGGCAAAAAAAGGTGTGATATATGTAGTAGAAATGGTGGGAATTAAGGCACATATTTTCTAGTATAAATTTAATCTTAGTTAACTCTTTAAAATTAGAACAACAACTTAGAATCATCTTTTTATTTTTTATTTTTGCCATTTATAACTCTTTAAATTTATTTGCTTAATTCCAAAACTTAAAAGTAAAATATTTTTACAAGCCATATTTTTTATTATTTGATCATCCATTCTTAACAAAACGATGTTTGTAATTTTTCTTCCAATCAGATTACATCCACAGTCACATTAATGAAGCCTTTTCAATTCCAGTCATCCCTTCATTCAATGCCACATGCACCCAGCACCACTTCTTTCAGTCACAGTGAGGATTAAGAAAGGAACTTCCATTTCAAGAAGATTTCCCACCAACAAAATCATCCATAACCTGAAATACTGTGGTAGCATTGACAAAACTAACCAATATCTTAAAGAATACACTCTCAGCATTAGCAGAATTAACTTTTCTTTTTTTGTTTTTCTCTTTTTCTATAATGCCTTTTTTATTTTTTGTTAACCCTCACCCAAAGACATTGTTTCCATGGCTTTTTAGAGAGAGTTGAAGAGAAGGGGAGAGACAAAGAAAGAAATATCTATGTGAGAAAAACACATGGATTGGTTGCCTCCCACACGTGCCACAAGACCAGAGCTGGGGATCAAGCCTACAACCATGGTACGTGCCCTTGACCAGAATAGAATCCACAACTCTTCAGTGTGTGGCTGACACTTTAACCCCTGATTCAAACCAGCTAAGCCTTTAAAAAATGCTAGTACAATTATTTCCCTATTGAGAAATCTTTTATGCTACTAAAAGAAAAGAAAATTGACCTGCCTAGTCGTTTACTCCTTCAACACATCACAAGCTTACAGCATATATTTAATGGTTTACACAAACATTTCCAAGTGGCCAAGTTTCTCATGACTAACTTTTATTTGAAGGTAAATGAAGAGCTTGAAAGGGGAAAGGCTGCCAGCAATATTTTATTATGAATATGGAAGAAATCAGCATAATATGTGGTAAGTCATGAAATGACCTTCAGGTAAGCATGCTTTATATCCATTTTCAAAGCAGGAAATGTTGCTAAAGAGAGTGAAGAAGCCTCTGTGAAACCACTCTATGCCAGAGTCATTCTGTGAGCGATAGATCAAAAATATTTTCTGAATATTTCTAAAGTAGATGTCAGTGCCATTTTGCCACCATTAATGAAGTATAGGGTAAGGGTCGGATATTTTTCTTTATCCTCAATACAGCTTGTGAAGGAAACAAAAGACTAAGAGCTGAGAGAACTGAAGCTCTGAGAGGTTCCATAACTTGCCCAAGGACATATAAGGTAGGTAAGTGGCTGACGTGGGAGTTTAAAACATCGGGCTGCATAAATGCAGCTCTTTCCACTTTACTATACTGCTTCGAAATTCGATCATGAAATATAAGTGTGGAGCCAAAGATAAAAATAGTCACATTATTCCAAATAGATTCAAAGACCTTCAAAAGAGCAGCTCTGATTTAAGACATTATTTACAAAAGAAAATCAAACAAAGCATCAAAGCGATGGGGAAAAAAAATAGAATGAAATGTGCTTTTGGGTGCATTTCTTACAAGAGCAATCTCATCAGAGAGAAGGAAATATGAGGGGTGAGGCAGATGGTTGTCAACCCTCCATGAGCACCTCTTCCAGAAAAATATATTGAATTAAAAAGAGGAGAAGGACCAGGATACCCAATAAATTCAGAGAAAGAAAGGAAAGGATAAAGTCTATAAAACTGTGTGTAAGATGATATAGAAGAATCTCAAAGAGGACCTTGAAATTTCAGGAAAATGTTAAGAGTCCGCGGAACTAAAGGAAATTCTAAATAAATGTAAGAAAGTTCTAGTTCAGAACAATTACACTCAGAAAAAAAGTGACACCGGGACACATAATAAATATTAAAAGGGCATGAACAAAACACTGATGTTTATTACTCAACTAGAGGCCCGGTGCACGAAATTTGTGCAGGAGTAGGCCTTCCTTCCATCTGGCATCCAGGACCCTGGCTTCCCTCACAGCCCACCTTCCTCTGCAGGAATATCCGGCCCAATTAGCATATTACACTTTTCTTATGATAGATGATTATTATAGATCATACCAACCACAGTTCTTTGGTTTGCTTTGTCTTTGATTTCTCCCCAGACAGAATTCTATGAATATATGAATACATACAACAATAATCAAATGTATTCCAAGAATGCCAGTAAATGATGTTCAAACACGCAAAACTTCAAAAGTGATTCCCCGAAGGTAATTTTGTAATAGATGATATGCTGTATGGATCTCAGATCCCAACCGGATAAGAGGGATATAGCACGAGGGTTATACACAGAGAACAAGAATTAACACTGAGAGGATGCAAAGTGCAAATGTGCAAGAAACTATAGGGGATGCCTCGAATGGGGAGCAAATGTCAAGACAGTTAAATACATTGTATGAACATACAGTCATTTGATTAAAATGGATTAAAGACTGAACTATAAGCTTGCAGGTCAGATTTGTGCCCACCAATCACCACATCCCAGATATAATGAAAACAGCTAGGGAAACCTGTACACACACACACAAACATGTGATTTATGCTTGAAGTCCTGATCAGAAGGTTTGATATGGTGCACCCAACGCCACAACCCTTCATCATTCAATGAAATCTTATGGATAAACATGTCAGCTCCTGGGTATGTACATAAATACCTGCCGTATTGTTCCTGTACCTGCCATATTGTTCTCATAGGCTCATTTTGAAACACAGATATGAGAATATTCATAATGCATTGAGAATGTTATCATGCAAAGATGGATAACTAATCTCACAGAAGCAAAGACTTCTGGAGGCAGAGTGTGTTCCCAACTGGGGAGTAAGCTACATTCAGAAGGCATTATACTAGGTGCACTGCCTAACTCACCAGGGTTATACATATATGTATCACCAGGGTTATACATATATGTATCACCAGGGTTACACAGGGTTATAACTCTAAGTCAGGAAACTAGAGTTAGTTCAAGCTGCTCAATGAACAATCACAGAGATTTCTCCCAAGAGCCTGCACAATTCCCAGTAAAACCTAGTCTAACACTTCGCATGCTTTGACCATAAGAAGGCATCTCAACCAGCAAAACATGATGACCACTGAAAAGCACTTAACTCAGCATTGACTCCAAACCTTGATCTGGGGGAAGAGGTGTACTGCAAACATGTAACAGACGTTACGACGTTCAGCAGCCCTAAGGAGGGCATCTATTCCTGAGCACAAAACAAGGACATGCAATCTTACTGAATCTCACTCTCATGATTCAAATGAGTCAGCTGGCAAAGAGCCCAGTGCCAATGGCGGCGCAGCTGATTTCTCTCTAATTGCTTACAAGTGTTGTTTAAGAAATAGAACATAAAAGTTAGACATGAAATTCCTGCAGACAGAAAATTAAGAAGGTAAATGCGTGTGTACTCAATAGCTCCATCAGTGTGTATCAGCACCCTGGATCAAGGCACAGCATTTAAGGAGGGCGTGTCTTTAATAGGTGACATGGACCAGGTCAGATCATTGAACCACATCCTAATCAGGCAGTCTTGTTCTTTCACTAGTGCAATTTTCACCTCATTCCCAGAATTGATATATCTCAACCCAAGCCTAAGCATCAGGAATAAAATCTACAGTAAGTCTGGGCCCTCTGCAAAGGAGGCAGAAGAATCTCTAGTTCAATAGCTAAAAGGTTCTACAATCTGACTGTCACCTCAATTTTAACCTCCATGTGGGAGATGAATTTATTGATCCCGATTCTTCATTCCCCTGTAAAACACAGTATGCCAATCATAATGTCTGCCCTAACTGGTTTGGCTCAGTGGCCAGAGCATTGGCCTGCAGACTGAAAGGTCCCAGGTTTGATTCCGGTCAAGGGCATGTAGCTTGGTTGAGGGCACATCCCCAGTTAGGGGCGTGCAGGAGGCAGCTGATTCATCTTTCTCATCGATATTTCTAACTCTCTATCCTTCTCCCTTCTTCTCTGTGAAAAATCAATAAAATATATTAAAAAAATACTAATGTCTGATGATGCGTGGAGGGTAAGTTGCTATAGGAAGCCATGTGATGTGCTTTGGATAACAGGATTATCAGAAGACCAGATGCAAGCTGAAGCTTGGCATGTGCATGTACAGGGTGGGGCAAAAGTAGGCTTACCGTTGTTTATGTGGAAAATACTAAACTCTCTTTTACATGCTCACAACTGTAAAGCTACTTTGGCCTCACCATGTGCAATTGAGCTTTCTGTGTTATGACTCAGTGTCTAGAGGCGGGAACAAAAATCTACGGGATTGATCTAAACTGAACCTCCAGCCTTTAGCTAAGTGTAGCTGATCCTCAGCATAGAAACCTAGTTGAGACCACCTTCAATCAGACAAGAGAACTATGAAAATCAACACTTTTGTAAGCACTGTATTTTAGAGCTGTTTTTTTTTCTTAGCATTGCTGTGGTAATAGCTGACTGATACACAAGCTTCTGACTGTTAATGATTGCTAGGTTAATTACCTTGCTCTTTTCAATCAAGTCTAGCCTTCTCCTCTGTCTTCAAGGCCACGGTTAATAATGCTCTACTATACCCCATTTCCTTTCTGAGTCGCTTGGGTTGGGTTTTTGCTATCGGCTGTCACACTGTCCTCATATCCTGCCTAGATGAAACCTACCATCTACCTGCTTCCCATATATAAAACCCACCAGATCCTTTTTTTAAAACACATTTTATTTATTTATTATTATTATTATTATTTACAGAGAGGGATGGAGATAGATAGAGAGTTAGAAACATCAATGAGAGAGAAGCATGATCAGCTGCCCCCAGCACATCCTCTACTGGGGATGTGCCCACTACCAAGGTACATGCCCTTGACTGGAATCGAACCTGGGACCTTTCAGTCTGCAGGCTGACACTCTATCCACTGAGCCAAACCGGTTCTGGCCCCACCAGATTCTTTATATATGATTCAATATAAATAAGTACCAACAATTAATACTAGCATTAAGAAAAAAAACTATAGAACAGGAATATTTAAATATACATATAGTTCAATTTATTCTGAAAATTTCAAAAAATATTGCAAGGCAAATTTTATTATCACCATCTTCTGGGTTTAACATATCTATTCTTTATCTCCATCTATATTGCAGATTCTCAGCTCAGAAAAGATAACTTATCTACCCGAGATATCCCAGGCTTTAAATGCTAGAGGCAGGCCCTAGCTGGCTTGGCTCAGTGGATAGAGCATCAGCCTGCAGACTAAGGGTCCCAGGTTCAGTTCTGGCCAAGGGCACATGTCTGGGTTGCGGGCTCAATCCCCAGTGGAGGGCGTGCAGGAGGCAGCCAATCAAAGATTCTCTCTCATCATTGATGTTTCTATATCTCTCTCCTTCTCCCTTCCTCTCTGAAATCAATAAAGAAATATATTTAAACAAACAAATAAATAAATAACTGCTAGAGGAATCATTCTCCAAGGTCAAGGGACATTTCTGAGGGCAGAGCATGGCAAGGGAACCTGCACACCGAAGAGAAAGAGGGCGGAGGGAGTGCAGGCACTTTAAACTGTTGGGGTAGCTGGTGTGGAAAAATGTACACCACCGCGTGAGGCAGGATCTGAACCCAAATATTGTTTTCTAGGCTCTTCCATATTACATGTTTAAAATGGATAGAGCATAAACTTTTGAAGTAACAGATAAATGTCCTCGTTATAATTACATAGTTTCCAAGGAATGAACATTGATTTCTGTGTAGACCTGGGAATGCTGGTAACATTTCTTGGCTCACCCATGTACTTACTTAGCAACATACTTACTTAGTGACATACTTAGCAAGTATGGTCAGAAAAAAAAAAAAAAGATGGATTTGTTCTAGTGATGCAATTCTCATTAAACATTAATATCATTAATTGTAACCATCCTAAGAAAAATTAATGATAAATGTTTTAGTGCTTGGACATTTCCCGACTGGGAGATTGTTTTGAATCTGTTTTTAAGTATTTAGAGTTGCGATCTGGGACCATGTGGGACTAAGTTCAAAGACTCTAACTTTTTCTAGCATGATCCATGACTTATATTCTGCAACTCCAGTGTTTGCACCTAACATGGGGCTAACAGAAATCACTGCCTCATCGAGTTGTTGAGGGAATCACATGAAAATTATCTTATAAAACAATGCAGCACAGTATCCCGGATGGATATATTGCTGCCGCCTGAAGACATATGCACTGAAGGTCTGTAACACCATGGAGACTGGGAATCATTCTCCAAGGTCAAGGGACATTTCTGAGGGCAGAGCAGGGCAAGGGGGAGAGGAAGAGGGCGGAGGGAGTGCAGGCACTTTAAACTGTTGGGGTAGCTGGTGTGGAAAAATGTACACCACCGCATGATGGAGAGAGAATACCTGCACAAGCAGATCTGTGCATGAGGGGCCAGAGGGTGAATGAAGGTCTTTGAAAAGCGTGCCCATGGATTACCTTTCACAGGAGCCACCGGATGCCGTTCTAATCAGCGGGACCAGGAAAGGCCATTGTGTAAAGGTGAAGGGAAACAATTTAAAATGCGGCTGCTTCCATTTTGTACTCGTGAAATTAATCCATGTTTGGAGCTGCCGTTTTCACCTCTTCATTGTTTATCCGGGTTGAGTCTAAATGGGCTTGATTAGAATGGCGGAAAGCCACTAATTAAAATGATTAACATTATCAATACCGGCAACGGAACTGGCAAAAGAAGCCTCTTATTTTCCGTGGGCTGAGCACCCATTCTGGCTGGCTGGATGAGCAGAAGTTAATTGGGGACTGACACTGGAACGCAGATTTCTAAATCTGTTTTCATCCTCTTAATAAAAGGCACATTTTTTATTTTTTTAGAAGCTGGGAGCTGCACCAAAATCACAAACACGGACAAGATTTTTTTTTCTGCTCTACTAGCTCAATTAAAAGCAGTTACTAACCTTAGAAGTTTATAAGCACCTTGTTACCAACTAGAGCTTCTAGAAATGCTGTGCTTGAAAGTGGTTACACTTCAGTTTGCCCTTGACCTGAAAGTTACTCTAATCTGCCTCTGTTTACACTTAGGTTTTATAAACAGATGGGCTTTGTTTCTACAAATAGGCTTTGAATAGGCACAACAACAGGAGCCAATCCAGCCTCAAGCCAATCCGCCCTTGGAGCGTGGCTTTTGCTATTATATGGTGACAATACTAGTGTGGCATATTTATGGAATACCAGTGAAATCATTTGATGGTAGATTTTCTACTTAAAATGTTTACCCTCTAGCTCAGTGGTTCTCAACCTTCCTAAGGTTGCGACCCTTTAAGACAGCTCTTCATGGGGTGGTGATCCCCAACCATAAAATTATTTCCGTTGCTACTTCATCATTGTAATTTTGCTACTGTTAGGAACTGTAATGTAAATATCTGATATGCAGGATGTATTTTCATTGTTACAAGTTGAACATCATTAAAGCATTGGGATGAATCACAAAAACAATATGTAATTATATATTGTGAAATATTTATTTCTAATGACAAATAAATGAAATTTTGTCTTGAATCGTGGTGTAGCATGGGCAACAGTCTTCATAGGACAACAGTAAACTACATGGCTACACTTTGCTACACCGAGGAGCGGTGTGTTGGTTCCTAAGACCATGGGAAATAGGTGTTTTCCAATAGTCTTAGGCGACCCCTGTGAAAGGGTCATTCAACCCCAAAGGGGTCGTGACCCACAGGTTGAGAACCGCTGCTCTAGCTCAAAGGAGGTTAGTTCCTCACTTCATTCCTGATACCCAGCCCTGATACTTCCTTGGAGCCGATGAACTCAAGGTCATGAAAACCATGTGTCTACGTCTGGATCATTCCACTGGCTGCTGAGTATGAAATATGCCTAAGGAGAACCTGGGAAATATCTGGTCCTTACTTTCTTTCTGACTCTTATTGAATCTGGAGGGACTCGGAAGGAAGGCATAGGGCTATTTTTATAAAGTATTACTATATCCTAGAATCCGGAACTAATTCGTCTTGACAACTGTTGATGGAAAAAAAGCACAGCAATGGGGAGATATGTATACATGTAACACAATAAAAATTAAAAGGAAGAAAGAAAGGAAGGAAGGAAGGAAAGAAGGAAGGAATGAAGGAATGAAGGAAGGAAGGAAGGAAGGCACAAACCAGGAGAGAATTTTTATGAGTTTATTGGAGCCAAACTGACAATAATCTCCAGAAAGAAAAATCTCAATGGATTGGGAAAATGCGCCAGAGAAGGGCAGCTTTACACTTTATTTTATACATGACAATCAAAGGGGAGGCCGAAAGGGTTAAAGGAAGTCCATTGGTGATAGCTTAGAGAGGCAGGAGAAAGCCACATGAAGTGGGGAAGCCTCTGGGATTGGATTAAGAGTAAAAGGAACCGCCAAAACCGGTTTGGCTCAGTGGATAGAGCATCGGCCTACGGACTGAAGGGTCCCAGGTTGGATTCTGGTCAAGGGCAAGTGCCTTGGTTGCAAGCGTATCCCCAGTTGGGGGTGTGCAGGAGGCAGCTGATCGATGTCTCTCTCTTTCCAATGTTTCCAGCTCTCTATCCTGAAAGGGGGTAACAGTGGTGTGAGCAGCATGGGACATGGAGTGTGATGCTGGAGTGTGGGCAGGGGCAGAGGGGGATCTGAAGGTGTCACTGAAACAGGAATTTTTAGGGTGAAAAAGACAGGTTTAGGAAAATTTAGAAATTGGGGGACCTTGGAGGAAGCACAGGGCTGCAGACCAGCAGAAGGCTTATTAACATTAGAATGAGGGAGCTGGGAACAGCAACAGGTCTATGTTTGCATAATAAAGGGAAGGAAGCCCTTCAGCCTATAAGGGTGGGAGAGATAACCCCACAGGTCCCTTGTGAGGTTTGACCTTTGCTCTCAGGAGTTGCTGTGGTAACAAGTCTAAAGGCCTACTATTAGACTGCTTCCTGACCCCACATCCCATACCTGGGTAAGCAGACCCCGGCCCCTACCTGGCCTATCAGGATAGGCCAACTCAGTACAGCTCTCCACCCCCCGACTCCCAGTATAAAAAGGTCATGTAACAAAGGCCCAGCGCTCTCAGCCTCTGCTCTGTTTTCGGAGTATGTTGTGAGCCCCAGCATGCTGGTCTGAATAAACCCCTTTGTTTTTATATGAGATCGTCTCTT